>BMAW01044248.1:132468-180143 GCA_019974015.1 Nephila pilipes
TGTAATTTGTAGGCATATGCATTTCTTTTAAAGCAGCATAAAACTCTTTGAATCCTGTAGGTGATCGGTTTTTGTTCCGAAGCAAATCTGATATTAAGATAACAATATTAGTACGAGGTAAACGTTGACCTTTGTAGACAATTTCTCCCTCTGGGGTCCAAGATAAAATAGAATGCTTATCTCTTAAGAACTCGAGAATGTCTTTGGCAGTTTGTTGATATCGAACCGGAGCAGCTTTTAAAATTTTTGTGGTTAAAATGTCTTCTGGTTCATTATTTTCCACCGTTTCTTCGACCGCTTCTTGTTGAGGATGATGAATTTTCACAAACTTTTGAAGAACTTGTAAATATTGATTCGCCTTTTCACTTTCAGATACATCTTTATTCCGAAGAATATCTTGCATTTGTTTATCTAAATCGGACAGTTTATCAACTAAATCTATTCGATCTTCGGGTACTAAAATCATTTTTTTACTGAACTCCATGGATGAGAGAACCAATCAGAGAAATTGCCGCGGGTAATAGTACTGAAAGAAATCCGTCACCTCTCTGAACTAAAAGCTGTCTCTTCTTATATATAGGCACTTTCCTATCGGAAAGTTTTCTCAAACTTCTTTTATAGGGAACTAAACGATTCTTTTGATTTTTAGTCAAAGGTACATTTCCTTTCAGAACATTCAAAGCACATTCACATAAAGATTTAATTACACTATTTGGACATTTTTTCAAAAGGATACCCTTTGTTTTAGCTTTAGCAATCAATTTTAAGTGTTTTAAATGCTCGTGTGTACAAGCCGACATATTGCAATCAAGTGATGTGTCTTGTCGCATGCAACAGAATTTATATAGTTTCTAAAAATTTTCCATAGGCTTTGACTTTATAAACGGCACAATGAGTAAAATTTTTTTCGTGTGAAAAAGGGCACAACGCGTCACAAGATGGCAACTCGTTGACTTTCGGGCATTCAAAATCATCTAAATTAAATATTTCTCGACCCGATAGAAAATGAAAGAATTTTTTCTTCTCCAATCCCTTCACGTAAATATAGGGAAACATTTCAAATATTACATCTATCACACAGCGGAAAAACTCGTAAGGTAATTCACCACTCTCCCATTTCAATTTATGTAGATTTTTGGCTACCCATGAATAAGTTAATTGTTTTTGTCTAGATAACCGATCGAAAGAATGCGGTGGTTTGAATAGCCACCTTCCGCGGAAACTGTCATCGTTGACGGCATAGACAGCAAGTTCTTTTACGATGAAAAGTTCCGAAGTAAGATGAAATCCTTCGAAATCTATGACAGCAGAGGCCATGGCGTTTTCAAGACTTACTGATTACCGAGGTTGGTACACATAGTATTTATCACCTGGAAAAAGACCACTGCGCAGGCGCATTGAATCGTCCGTATCGGGTTTAAGATCGATTAAAAGGTAACTGAAGGGTTTTGAAGTAGCATCCTCGTAGACTTCTCTGAAGAATTTTGTTTTCCCAGGATACAACTGTTTCCCAATATGCATCACTTGTGATTTATCTCGTGGATTTTTAAACAAAAACATGTAATGAGCATTTAGAGAAATGTCACGAATTCCCTTATAAAAGACATTTTGCACTATAAAAATAACACTCAAATTACGATGGTGACTTCCCTTGGTAAATAGTTTCGTTAATTTGGTATCACCTGTAAGTTCCGACATGAGATCGTCGATTACGATTAAAGCATTAGACAAACTGTTTATATTAGAAGGTAAGCCATCATAAAATTCGATGCCTTTCATTTCACTATAAAGAGATTGATAGGCACCATAGCACCAGATAATTTTGGGAGGAAAAGGATAAATCATTTTAAAATCTATTAACTTTTTAATCAGTTGTGTCTTTCCACAACCAGTAGATCCAGCCACGATCATCGTGAAAGGATGTTTTAACTTTAACGCTTCCATTATAACTAAAAGAAAACTGTATGTAAAAGTGTATTTATACAAGAAAATTGTCATAAGAGTAAGATATTTTTTCCACACACAAAAAGCTATAAATACAAAAAAAAGGTAAACACAAATTTTTCTTTATTGCTTAAAAATCATTCTTACACCATAACGTTTTTTTACAAACTGATACAATCGAAAATCATTCTTTTGACACTGAAGTAAATTGTTTATAATTGAATACATAGAATCTCCTTGACTTCTCTTGAGAATGAAATAAATACAATACGCTCCACATACGTTAGATGTGGGACTTTGAAATGCATTTGCATTCCAGCATACTGTAGAGTAGTTTGAAACCAAGCCTCGAAATGGTAGTCCATAATATTCTGGTGGATGTCCGTAGGAGTCGAAAAACTCGAGACGATTGTTTTCGTGATAGAAAGCCAGCCAGTGTGATCCGGGTTGCGAAGAGTCGTCCAAATTTACCACGCATGTAGATTTTCCTTTTAACTTGGGTACTGTGTCCGATGCGAAAACTCCACGGAAAAAAGGGGCGGTAACAGGGTCATGTGATAGAATAAAATATATTTGATTTCCATCCATTTTTAGTTTCCAAAGTCGTACAAAACGTTTCTCGTCTTATTTATCTCTATAACGTTATCGAATTCGGCAAAAATAAGTACACAAATGGTTTGACTCAGTGCCTTAGTAAATTTTATTTCTAGCCTGAGATTACTGTGTTTGATCAAGTTCAAGTGGTCTCCATTGCATAGATCAGGTGACAAATTGAAAGCAAATAACGTGTTTCCGTTTATATACTCTTTTCTCGATATAAAAAGACCCTGGTCTTGACCTAATTTTTCAGTTCCACTAAATAAACTATGAAAACCTTTGATGTAATTATTTTGAGCAAAGTTTAGCTCCATAGGATTATGTGGAGTTGGCTGACCGTCTACGTAAACACCTATGAAATTGATGTCGTAATGTTTGAATTCGAAAGGAGATTTCGTGAATGTACCATGGAATGCATCGTTATCGACACATCCCACAATAATTCTCTTTGGCATTTGGCCAATGAATATATTATCTTGCACGAACGACATACTTCCTTGCGGTACGGAGTATACTTTACACAAAACTCGATTAATTGGATATTTCGCCGTCTCATTTTCCAAAGCTTTCACGTGACCCAATACAACTCCGGGGCTAACATGCACTTTTCTTACTAATAAGGTAATTTTCTCTAGTATTACTTTATGTCCTTCTTTTCCTTGCAGGCAAAACTCTGGTTTACTTCGAATCAGTTTTATTTTTAAATCCACTAAATTCAACAATAATCTCTCTTGATGAAATAAGTCACAGTGTAAGCTACCAATCATATCCACGGAACCACTTAAATTGAAAAATTCAGACCGTTTCTTCAATCCATCTTCGTTATCTTTATAAAACATTTCAGATGTCAGTTGAGAAGTTTTACTATCGAATCCATGATTCAGCAAAGTTTCAATGTAAGATCTGTATGGGTACGTGTTACTTGAATTAGAAACGAGTCGTTCATTGAGGGAAATATCTACTTGCGAGAATAGAGAATGTAGAAATAGATTAACAGGACCTATCGCTGTGTCTTTTTCTATGGGTGAACCATCTGCTTTCACAATTTTTGCTTTTAAGTAAAGTTGTGTTTGACTCAAATCCAGATATTCTTCACCGCTACCAGAGACGTGAAATTCAACAGGACCGCCATCAAATACGTTGGATAATGGATGAAATTCTACCCACTGACCACTTTCTATGGCTGTTTGGGTGGCAGGTAAATGAAAAAGTTCCAATTCTGATTTGACACATTCGGGGGATCCTTTTAAAATAAATGCCATTATGGATCAAAAATATCTTGTCCTCTCACCTTTCTCACTTTGTTTAAAATGACCCTTTTCTGTTTCTTTCGCTTCCTTTTATATTTTCCTCGACCAATCATCGATTGAACATGTTCGATAGCCTTTCGAGCCATGCCTCTACCTGCTTCTTCACTTCGCTTTTTTGCAGCTGTTTTGAAATCTTCTCCGGATAATACATCACTAACTACTCTCGTTCCGGTCCTCAGAGCTTCTTTTCCTACAACCTTTCCACCCTTCACCAAGAAGGGTAAAGCAGCCCTAAACAATCGACGAAAAATCCCTCCCAATCCATAGCCTTTTTGAAATGACACACCTTCGTAATATGGAACTCCAGACCCCGTATGATTCGTGTAATGGTCTTCAAACTTTTTTGTACAACACACGTAGGGTACTTTCATGACGTGACTCATTTCCTTAACATATAGTAAATGATTTCTATTCTGTGACGTACTGCGTATTTATAGTATTTGTCGCATGCGGAAATGCAGAACAACAATCACTTTACCTCTTTCGAAAGGCACTAGAGCACCTGAGTTTAGACGAATTTCGATTTCAATAGTGTGAAAAGATTGACGTATAACGGGAACGTAGTGAGGTCTATCGTAATGAGCACTTACAACATCACCGTCAGTTCCAGATATTCGGACGATTCTTAAAAGAGGAGCTTCTACGTGACCTACCACCACAGGTTGTACAATATCACTGTAAATGTAAAAAAAGGGAAATGCTGCCTGTGGATCGGCTACGAAAGAACTTTCTTCAGTCCCGCTCACGAGCTGAGAACGAAATCCTAACACGTCGCACAAACCTTCTTGCAGAATCACTTTCGCATTGTTTTGAGTTTTTATTTTCACTCGTTTATTATTAGCATTGAATTTAAAGGAAATTTTGCCTTCGTGTGAAGGAAGTAACATAGATTTTAAAATTTCGGGAACCGATTCGTAATAACCGGGGGGCAACTTTCTTGTTACTAACTTCCCGTCTCCTAAATCAAACCCAAATATATTATTATTTTCATTTATGTTATACCATGTATGCGGATAAATTATTTCGGCCAATCCGACTTCCCACTTGCCGTCTAAAAGAATGGGTGTAGGTAGTTGCGTAACGAAACTTGAAATTTTGTTATTTGGAAAATAATGCAGAGAACTGTCGGACGGTAGTGTCACATAGAAAGACATGATTTGCTAATGAATGATACCCGGTTCGCAAAGTGTATTTATAGCATTTTCACATCACTGACCCACTTGTTAAATTTTTCTGGATATCCAAGGAATTTCACAAAATATTCTAATTTCCCCTTTCTTTTTCTTTTCTTTAAAACTTTTTCCACTGGGTAATAACCGGAATCTGTAACCTTTTGTATTTCCTTTTCGTAAAAAGTACCTTCGATAACCTCACCTTTGAGATCTTTCAGCATGTAAACGATAGGATTTCTGGGTATAACTTTGTAGATTGTAAATATTTCCATAGACCAATTATTTTCGTAACCTTTCTCAAATCTCCCTTTCCATTTACTGATACGCACTTTATCATTTATTTTAAACATGGGCAGTTTGACTTTTGGTTCGCTCATGTCGCCATATAGGTTTTGCCATACTTTAGCTTGATTATCAGTGCTTACGTTCAAAGGCTCCATCTTAATGCTTCGGTGCCACGTCTGATTATAACTAGATAAAAGTTTATCTATTACATCTAAGTACTTTCGAGTATTGTACTCTGTGAAATATTTCGTCATTTTAGACATCAAAGTTCTATGAAAACGTTCGACAATGCTGGCTTTCGTTTCATTATTAGTAGTAAAAAAGTGAACATTCATTTTCTTAAAATAATTTTGTACAGTTTTATTTTTGAATTCTGTTCCTTTGTCCGTTTGCAGTGATATGGGTTTCCGTTCTCTAAAAATTTTTTCGAAACCTTTTAGTATGCTATGACTCTTTTTATCTCTTAAGGGTATTGCCCACGCATATTTTGAAAACACATCTATACATGTTAAAAGATATTTATAACCATTATTATACTGACTTAAAGATTGCAAGTCTAATAGATCTGCTTGAAACTGTTCATCTATTCCCCCTACTATGACCCGATTCCTCTTAAACTTTCGTCTTGCGGTTTTATGTAAAGTATAAGAATCTTTAGTTTCTAACCATTGTTTGATATCATTCTTTTTAACACGATTTCCTAAAGCTCTATACAATGCATTTACACCTCCAAAACTTGCAGGTTTTTCAGGATTTTTATACATATATTCGATAGACATTCCTACATATGCGCGTTAACTGGTACAAGCATGCAATGAATTGAAAAGGAACGTTCAAGTACTTATATACGAGCAAAATAAAAAGTGCGCGTAAAACAGAAGAAGAAAAAAAAAATCTAATTAATTCAGAGTGAAATATATTCATTCAGTTCATTCAAATGAAAACAATGTACGAAACAAGTATTCAATTCCTAAACCTTATGCGAAGAAATAAAAAAAAAAATATCTTCCAATTAATTCAGTTTAAAAATATATTTATTCAAACTATAAGAAGTATATAAAATAATGATATCCAACAACTTCGCGCGTAAAAGAGAATCATTTATTCAAAATACATTCCTTCTCCCTCGTGTGACAAATTTTTTAATTTATCTTCAGTAAAAAATCTTTTAATTTATTTTCAGTAAAAATACTTTTAATTTATCGAGTAAAAAAAAGATACTTTAAATTAATTTATTTCAATTATGTTCCTTTATCTAGAATAGCACTTGTCTACCAACACAACGAGCTTATCGCTCCATAAATAACAATCCCAAAGATAACGGGGTGGGGGGCCTTATCGATACAGTAGGTACACAATGATAACCTTATCAGTATATTCAGACCAACACGGCCAGAAGGGGGCGGGGGGGGAGTATGACGTCACTTCCGTCCCGTGTACTACGGCGCTTACTACTTTTGTCGCCCTGTTGCTGTACACAGATGCTGAACAATGGCGCTTGCTGACTAGTATAAGGCTCTTTTCGCCTGCAGGACGATATATACATCATCCACTGCAGTTTTTTCCTAGGGCACCACCACCAACCTTTCTAACATCTGTACCTACGGTTTGGAAGGCATTCCAAGCGAAATGACACTTTTGTTGTTTCCAAACTCTTCAGCTATATCAGTCAAACTACACCTCTCTTCCAGCTTTCCGATCATTTTTTCACGAGTTAAGACATCCAGGTGATTTCATATATCATGAAATAACTCACTTGAACTTACAGCGAATGTCTTTAATTGCGCCTCCGTTCTTCCTTTATTGTAGTCTTGCGATCGCACACGTTTTGTGTACATTCACGTTGCCTATGACCTTTTGTTCCTGACATTTGCATACGTATCACCTTTCTACTGAATTGCGTGTTTATTGTACTGATCGCAATAATCCCTTTTCTTGAATTTCATGACTATCTGCTTAAATTTACATTGTTGTTTAAGTTTCTGCTGACTTTAAGATACCCGTTTCAAAAAGATGGAATCTCGCTCAAACCTATCGTCAGCATTTTTGGGAAAGTTAGTCCAAGGAATACCCGAAACAGTTGCAAACTCGCTCTCCGTGAATAAAATCTACATCAAGTTTTCAGGCGAGTGACATGGTTTTTCTGTATGATCCTTCATTTCCTCTTCTACTGTGGAGCATTAGGTGGGCCTCAAAGACTTTTTCAGGGTCAGATAATAAAACTAGAGTGATTTCGATCTCTACCAAAAAGAGGAGATTCAAAATTGTTACGAGGTCCGTCGCCAATAGCCTTCGTGTTGCTTCTAATGCTATGTTGATAAAACCAACCAACCAACCAAAAAAGGGAAAGTTATGAGATCAATTAGTCAAATCTCGCGTTTTCCAGTAACTCTAACTGGGTACGAAGTATCTTAGAATTTCAACGTGAACGTTGGGTTTGCATAATAAACGAAACTGAGCTCTTTTTTCTTTATTTAAATTTGTAATGCGAATGACAAATATCAGTTTTTCTTTACATTGCATTCCGTGATGTAAGCCTAAATGGTATGCTAAAAGAACGCTGTAGTAAATGTCAATGAAAACTATTCATTCAAATGCTATATTCCTCACATTTGTTTTTTTAATTCTTTCTTACATATATACGTCATTAACGAACTCTAATTCTTCTGAGTAAAAATTCCGTGTTTATTTGAAATGACCCGTCAGACTCAACACCTATGCACTTAGTCCAATTTAAATTATTTTCAGATATAAATGTATCAACGATATCGAACTAGTTTCAAGTCTTTGCTTCAGCAGTGATATTCTTCATCAAAAAGAGGGTCTTCTGCAATTTTTTTCTCTATGAACCGTACAAATAATATCAAATGGACATTCTTATTATTATCCATAATCTCATCTAATTGCAATCCAAATTTCATTCCTTTGAATTTTTCAGTGAACTGATTGTTGATGACTTCCACCATATGTTGTATTCTGCAGCTAATTGTGTTATTGGAAAAATGCTCTCTTGAAAGCAGTTTTCCATCAGATTCACCAACCATGATGTTCGCCAGATTCAGTCATGGAAAAATTAATTGTTTTCTGTTTCAGTTATTTTGATTTCCTGTCAAGAATATCACGAGGTTTCTAACCATGAAGTGGTGATTAGTTTCTAAATGGCGCTTCAATTTATCTGGACGCTCATACTCTGTGCCAAAACTTTCCTACACAATACACGTTGCAGTCTCTCTTAACCTTTAATTTCTGTCGAAGCAAAACCAAACTCTAAATTACCATCATCATAATTACTGTATTTTTGTTTCTTCACAGAGTACTAATTTGTTAAGAGAGTATTTTCTTTGTCTGCACTTTCACGTTTACTATTTTTCTAGAACTAATCCATCATCAAAGACACACACTTATATATATATAAGCAAAAATACAAAAAGAAAACTACTTATCAGAGACAATAAATGAGAAGTAATGCTACACTAACTATATTACCTAAACTAATTTACATCACTTTATGTATTTATGTCACACGCGTAATTTATTTTAACTAGACCTTCGATTATGAACTGACTGACTGAATTGAGCCGTAAATGCTTGCTGATATATTCAGTCGGAAAGATCTTTCAGGACAGTCAAATTTGTCACGAAGGCTTCAGTTTTTTCAATCCACTCCACTGGCCTTGCTCACCAGGTTTGGTATATTTTGGGAGAGTTTAAGACTCCCGGTTTGTAATTTCCCTTCGACTGATATTAAGATGAGTGTTTTCGGTCTGTAATTTGCATAGAAATTAAAAGTGAAGATGCGAAAAATATAAAAGTTTTTGGCTTTTGAAATTTAAAGAACTAAAATTGAAAAATATAAAAGTGCATGTGAACTTCATCTGATCGAAAGGTTCTGTAGTCGGCGTCAGTCATGGAGAAGCCAAGAGCTGGTATCCGCCTTAATTTTCAATGAGAATGGAACGTCCTCATTGCCGGCGAGCGGCGAACTGAACAAAAAATTCTATTGAGATAGGTTTTCTTATTATGTCAAGAGAGCTGTTTGTGGCCAGCCAATCATGGAGCAGCGTATTGCACTGATAGTTCTACATTTTTGAAGAAAAACACACACATACATTGAAAGGCTAATATCCATGATAACGTCTGATGTTCAAATACCGTACTTCAGAATATGTCCATGATTTCTCTTACGGCAATTGGCGTAACAAAAAGTTTCAACGAATTGTCTGTCTTGGTAGTCTGTACGGCTCACTTGTCTTCATTAAGCATTCCCATCTTTTTTCAGGGCTAAAAAGAGAACCCAAATTCGTTTGTACCATTCACGACGCAATCGGTCGCATGACAACTCAACTTTAAGTTCACAACTCCGCTTCTACAATTCCGAATTTCTTAACTGGCATGATGTATTTGGTCTGCTTTTGTTAAAGTTTTTTCAACTTCTAACATCTACATATTCATCTGTCGTTTTAAATTTCTTTTGAATGGATTATTGATACACACATCTTAACAGGCCTACTCCGTCAATAATGTGCAAGGTCATGTTGTGCACGACGACGCCGAGTCAAAAAGACCTTTCAAAAAACGCTGTATTTAAAAACTCCAAACGGGGGAGGGGAGGAATATTTCCTTTCAAAAAACCAAATTCAACTTTTCATTACATAATGAAATTCTAATAATAAAACAAGCAATCCGTCTCACAGCCTGTCTGAACAGGAAGATTCTTGTCTTATTCGAACGTATCTAATCATGAAAATACGTGATTCCGATGGATACGTGAGGATAAACGTGGTCGACAAATTGCTTATTCCTTTTTTTTTTTTTATTCTGTTGTTGACTATTGTAATCGTGTAATATTTGTCATATTTCTGATACTTTTTTGATGATTGCCCGTTTGTTTTTATTTTATATAAAAATTAAGGTTAGTGTATTTATATATATAATGAAAAACTTCGGTTAACTTTTTAGTTCCGAAAAATAACGATTTGAGTATAATTACTCGAAAAAAATGTTTTTCACTTTACATTAACTGCTAATTTAATGAAGTAAAAATGAACTTTGAAGAACGTATTTAAGATGTTAATATAACATGTCTTTTTTTTTTTTTTATGAAATCAATATTTTACATCACTTTTTATTTTGCTAGTAAATATCTCAATTTTAGATTTTAAAGGAGAATATCCTGTCACTAATATACTTGTATTTTAGATAAAAAAAATAAAATAAAAAAGCTAACCAGTACCGCGTTGTCAAGTTTCGTTAGACATAAATATTTGCTTATTTATGATAGTTTAATTTAGAGTGGCGTGGAATTTGATTCGCTAAAACTATTTTCTTTTCTAGAAAAGACTGACATATTACGAAACACCCGTGAACTCAAAAAAATCTTTGAGATTTGAAGTGAAGTAAAAATATACGAGTTATTCAAAAATTAAAAATCGGCTATTTTCTGATTTTTTTACTGTATGAAAAACCGGAGAAAAATGTTTCGTTGGTGACTGACCTCCTTGATTTATTTGGTGTAAGTCAAATAGTTCATATTTTTTTACTCTGACGGTTTAGGATATGCTAAGTGTTACAAAAGTAAGGTGAAATATTTCAAACGGGGACTTTCTGAGTGTTTTTTTTTTTTTTTTCAAAAAAAAGTACTTTACGTAATAGCTCTTTAAATGGTTATTTTCTGCTTTTTTTATGTTTTACTTCTTTCCTGTATTCCCCTTCCCCCCCAATATCGGAAGAAAAACAGAAAAAACTGTCTGAGAATCGTAATTTACTGAAGAAAAGAAAGCGAGATGAAGACTTAATAATCCATACCTTTAAAATTATTATTTTTATGCAAACCAAAGAATACTCAGGCTAACACTGCCAGAACTAATAATCCATCAACGCCTCATTTACCATTGGAATTACCAAAGTAACTTAGTGATAAGAAAGAGTTAAAAATGGTGTGTGTTTTTTTTAAATCTGTGAAATCTTTAACTTCAATCGAACCAGTCGAAACACCTGTAGAAATAATGGTGAAATCTACAAATGCTTCAGTAGGTATGCGTTCGCTACTCCCTGATGATCCCTTCTTATGGCTACGTCCATTATAACCATCCTACGTACATGCCTTAATAGAATATGGTCCTGGATATTATCAAAACCTGGTTTCCAAATTCAATTAAACGTAAGGCAAATATGTTCGTAAATTTTCTGAGATATTCTTTAGCCGGATCTCGCAAAACAATGAAAGAATTAAAACATTATTATATTATGTTGAAAAAATTCAGTTTATTGCTTTTGTTGTAAAAATTTGATGATTTTAGCGAAGTGAAATTGAGTAGTTCTGCATTTAAGGATTAAAAGCACTTAAAACTTCACGGAAAAAAGTAAAAAATACGTTTCTGGAATTTACATCTTTAATCTAATTTTTTTAGAACAATTACGAAAGGGAAAAAAAGTTGATTCAGCAATTAAAAATTTATTAAAAAGAGAAATTAAGCAGAGACGCCATAATTATTTTTGCCATTCAGTTTTTAGTTGAACAAAACTTAGACCTTCCAGGTAACAAACTATTCGAAAGAAATAATGTAGTAGTTTTTTAAAGTATATAAAAATGATCGTAAGATTTCATTCTATCATGTCTGTACATATGAATAGAACTCAAAGGAGTATTCCTCTTTATCTTCGAGATAAAATTCAAAATAAAACAATTAGATTATTGGGGATAACATAAAATAAATTATTTTATAAATAAGATCAAACAGGCAAGACATTTTTTTTCTTTTTTTTCTATTTTACTTGATTGTATTCAACATGGCAGCTATCAAGAGCAGATATCAGTTCGTACGAAGCATCTTATTTTAGAAAATACAAAAGCGAATTTTAAAGAAATTTTTTTTAGTATTTTGTCCAGCAACATATACGACAGATGACGGATTAACAACATTCTTATTAAAAAATTTTCAAGGAAAATTGTTGTAAGATTCTATCACGAATTACAGTTTTTGCAAAATGTAGCATTGTCTGTTTAAACTCTAAGCTACATCATTGTCAGCAATTTAACTCACACTTTTCCTAACAATTATATTGATTTTTGCATTTTATTAACTATTCGAGTCTCAGTAGCTACAGCAGAGAAATCAATTTCAAAATTGAAAACAATAAAAAAAAAAAAAAATACTTGAGATTTACTACAAGTCAAGTCAACTGTTAACGAGATCGAACACAATTTATATGAAAATAGATTTAATGTGTTAATATAATTTAATGTTAATAACTAATTAAAATAAAATATTATTTACTTATTATTCCTACGAAATACTTTTTTAAGCCAAATATTTTTCAAATATTTAACATATTATTTGTATAAATTATTTTTTTTCGAATTGTTTGATAATAGTATTAAGCAGGTTATTTTATATTAGAGGTGTTTAGAATACTATTTCGCTTCCCATGCAATGTTATTTTTGTAGTATAAATGTATGTGAAGTTCATGTGTAAGTGTGTTTGAGAGTAGGTTTTAACAAAGCGCTCAAAATGTTTACACATTTAAGAAAATTAAAGGTAAAATTAAATTATCTTTATTTTTCAAATTATTTTATCTCAATAAAACTTCATTTCAAGAGCTAATCATAGCAATTTCCCCCTAATATCACAACTGCAAAAAAAGCGCTCATTTGACATTTGCCCGACGGATCCGATTAGGCTTGGTTTAGCCTCTGTCTAAATGTTGAAATAATGGCCTTAATCCGCCTTGTAACGTCGTGACTCCAGAATTTGTGGAATGGCTCGGTATCGTGAAGGAATCATATAACTTAAGTAAAATTAGTTCTTTTATTTACAATGGTATGAGTTATACTCAAGTTATAAAGCGTTTTCGCCTTGTTACTCTTAGCACAATGTCACGAACTGTTGTCATATCGCGGTAATCATAGGGAATTACGTTTTCCGATATGACGTCATCTCACGCATCTGGCAATGGAATCGGAAATTTGCATTCGACGGTGTTTTTTTCTATTACGTCATATGAAGTTGTTTTTCATTGGATGCCGATTTGTAACTGTCAAGTTGACGGTATCGAATGCAAATTCCCGAAGATATATAAAGGAGATCTGATTAGATTGTGATGAGACTTTGGCTAATAATGTGTTGTAAATAAAATAGTGATTTTAAATAGTTAGAATTAGTCTTTCTCTGTTGAAGTGGCATTAATATTAAATTCAATTATCAAAGGCCTATTTTTTAAGGAAGGCCAACACGAACGCCTTTGAATGGAAAGTAGGGAAACGAAAACTGAAGCTCAATACAGATGTATGTGATGGGAAATTATCTATAGGCTTCGTTGCAGATGTCTCTGACGGGGTTATCAAGAGGCTATGTTACAGCTTGAAATAACTGCCATTTCTGAGTTACATACATTCTTTCATAAATTTCTTTGTATTATTCGTAAGACGGGATTTGAACATGTCCCAAACTAAAAGACTTAAGAATGTAAGACAGCAGGACGCTTTTGCCACACATTGCTTATCCACAATTTTACACCTTATTCATCCACCCATCTTTTCTCGAAAATATGAATGAAAACGCCATTTGGACATCGTTTTTCTTTAAAAAATAACCATGGGTTTTAATTTTATACTGTCTGCTAAGCAAGAAAGCACAACGATGAAGAGAGATTTTTCGTGATAGGCTGTTTCCTATGTGAATCGTTTTTATTCCCTTCACGTCAATTATTTTACTCTCTATCATATCAAGGATTACATCCATATTTCAAAATGTGATGGTAAATGATATTTTTTTCCATTTTATATCCATTGTTCGAAACATCCTTCTCGAAACTTATCAATTTGTTGTCCAAATCTTTCGGAAGCCTTCACAAAATTTTTGTTTTTTTCGTAGAACTAAATCATTTCGAGCCATAAATAGCTTATAAACAACTCAAAATTGCTTTAAAGTTTTCACTTTAAATTGCGTTCTTTTTTGTTTACTTTAAGGCAAATAAACTTATGCTGTTTCCTGTTACAATTAATCAATTCAGGTGATTTTCTTGGACCTAGTTCACAACATTTTCTTCCAGGATAGGCCATTTTGATACTTCTTTAAGGAAAACATTTTTATTCTTTGGCACATTAATTATTGTAATTTTATTTTTCTTCAACTTACGCAAGAAGCTTTCACCAACACCAGACATCCTTTTGCAGCATGATTTTAATTTTCTTTTGCAAACTTAATGGCTTTGCATTTGAAACCACCACTGTGTTTGCTTCGTTTGGCAGGACACATATTTACTATCAAAAGGAACACGAGATCAATGAAAGCAAATGCGATTTACTTCAAAATCACGGCTTCAAATAACTACAAAAAAGGAAAACATCTGACACCTAATTCTGCGAATTTATTCGGGTCAGAAGCATGTTCTTACTGTAAATTGTGTTCCCCTTTTCCCGAAAACTAGAATATCATTCTTGTGCACATCTGCATTGAATACATGTAGAATTATTTACATCCTAAAGCATTTCCCATTTGGTTTTCCTTATCTCTTATCAATTCAGTATACCCATTGTTCGAAAGCCAGAGAAAATCCATGAAAGGAATTACTTCAAAAGATTAGAGCATCGCGTATGTATATTTCAGGTTCCTTCGTCTAAAAACGGTGCGTGTTATACGGAGAACATAAATAAAGATTAAAAAAATGTAGTTTGAAAAAATGCGCGTAATTCACCGGAATTTATGGAAAGTTTGAGAAACGTGATAGAAAAAAGGTTCATTTTTCGTATTTGAAAAAATGGTTTATTGCGGGAAAAAAAAGTTAAATGTTAACCTGATAAATGAATTTATTCTGATCCTGATTAAGATGTACTACAAAAGTGTTAAAAACGAACTACAAAATGTCCGTTGAAATACCAAGTCAGAGCAAAAGCAACTAAAAATGACTATAAAAAGTATGCTCAGAATTTCTACAAATGACCTAAAATGGCTAGAATGAAAAAAAAAGGACCTCTAATAAAACAAACATACTGTCACGTAGCTATTGAAGCAAGTTGAATTAAACACACAATAGATAAGTGATTAACGACATTTATTAACAGGCTACGAACAGCTACACTTGGCTGAGAACACAAGGGACATTGCATGAGAATATTCCAGAGCAGTGCTCTGGAAATATAAAGAATATTCTGGAAGGTTTTAGAAATTATAGAAGAAAATAGAGCATAACTAAACGATACTTAAACGTGAATTTCTTAATTTTGTCAGTTATGGGTAGTGAACTCGGGAATTCTGGTACTGTAGACGAGCGCTTTACTTCTGCGCCATCGGTGCTTTTCAGCTCCGTGGCAATACAATCAATAGCAGAAAACATTATTACAGAAATAGTAAAACTGACTGTTTCTGTAATACTGTAATAGAATCTACAAGCAACAAAAAGAGCTTAGATAGAAATATCAGATCAGTATTTATAGTGATTCAAAATCTTCTCGCAAGATTTCAAAACTGCCTCTTGATAATTTTACAAATATGTACCTATTTTGTATTAAATTGAAATTTTCCTTACGCAAACGATCGTCATTTTAAAATAATAGGATTTGATTTATTTATTTCATAAATATTCATAAAAAAAAAAGAAGGATACATATATATATATATTTAAATCAGGCTTTTACTAAAAGATGGATTTTATAGAAAATGTTTTTTAAATATAAAATATTCTATAATTCGATATTCTTAACTAAGATACCTAGGTAAAATTACCTATAAATTAAGCACCACAGCTACTTATATATGAAATCAAAAGAAGTATTCACGCCTCGAGCTTTTTTAAAAAATACATTATTTTACATTCAAAAAAAAATATTATTATGTCTTTTAATCCATGTTTAAACAAGAACTTGATATAATGATTTTTTTACTTAAGTTTATTTAATTTTTTAAATCAGAAAATTTTAAATTAAAAAAAAAAGCAATTATGTCAGCTGTTTGTGTGAGTAAAATTTCAACTTAATTGAACCTTGTTAAGTACACCCCACCCCCCACAAAATCGAACGATGATACCGCCCCGAACAGGAGTGCAGCTTGTCCGGCCTCCAGGACCGTTCTTGTCGGATGATATAAAATAGGTTAAAATTGAGGGTCTGGGCTGCCACATCCGCCATTGAGCGTACAGAGATGACCTTGCTTACAAAATTCAGACTGTATTCCATAAGTAATAAATATTTTAAACTGAGTTTACTACAGTATCATTGAATTGGAATATTATTCTTAGGAAATTTATGGAACGCTTTCGGAAGTAAGATATTGATATAAATATTCGCTAACTACGATTACGTCAGCACAAATCTTTTCATGATCTATAATGTATAGAGAAGGAAGTTAGGCATTCATGGAAGTAGGAACGATTCATAAATAACAATGTCTGTTTCTCGTGAGAACTTAACATTATTATTATTATCTTTCAACATCAAAAATATTTGCAATTCAACCGCAAACATTGAGCCCTGTGATGAGATGGAAATGGTTTATTGCTTTTATAAAAAAAAAAAAAAAAAAAAAAGAGGAAAATTCTATTTGACTCTTTAATTCCTGTTCACAAGCATGTTTTTAAAATATCTACTAAAACATGATCCGATAAAACAGTTTTGAATAAGATGAAATATCTTTACAATTGAAAAAAAAAATCTTTATAGTTGTAGAAGTGGCGGAAGATAAAAAATGACATAAAATGTGTTTATTTATTCTAGAAGCCAGACATGACCATGAATTATGTTTTATATGTATCAATGTAATTGTAACTTCGATGTTAAATGATTTGTCGACTAAATGCGGAATAATATAATTAGTAATATAAAATTAGAAATGGAATTTTCAATTATGAGAAAAATTTCGGTTTTTAAGGCAAAAGATACAGTCGATGTATGTTCATCATTTCTTTTTCGAGCTCAGATGAATTCTGTCACTTTTAAAAGTCCCGTCGTCCGTAGAAATGAAGGCGTTGCACAATCTTTCGAACTGACCCTTGTTGGACAGAATTTAATTATAGGACTTTTTGGTAAATTTACAATGAAATACAAAAATGAATTAAAATATAATAAGTAATGTAGAAGTTAAATTACTGCAACATTTGCGAAGTAAATAACTTTTGTATATTCAGTTTTGAAGACTGTTAAAGATATAAATTAAAGATTGCAAGATTTTTAATATTGAAAAATTTATAATTTTTATTTTATTTTAATTAGTTTGTTAGAACTACAAAGCTGCAGTACACAATGTAATAAAATCCCTCTAATTCGTATAATTGTTTTCTGAACAAGTCTACAGTTTTGGAAAAATGTAGTTTCTTACATTTCGAGGAAGACAATATAAAATGAAAGAATCTTGTACTTAGATTAAATTACAATCGATTAAAACTCTTTTGAAAAAATGGGCATGCAAAAAAAAATCATTATAGCGTGCATCGAAAATGGTATTTATTTTTAATGGAATATTGGATACAATATTGAAAACTGAATACAAATTCCATATTCCTTGTAATGTATTTAAAATGAATAGGAATAATATAAAAGCTCCTAACATTGTAATAATAATTTCATACTAAATTTAAAACACAAATTCTTCCACTGTTAAAGTGAGAATTCGCATAAATTAGTTGCAGAAAGAAGATATTGCGAGATATATGTTGCGTGGTAAATCAGTGTGAAAAATTACTTAACATCTAGTATTTATCTTAATAATTCATTACAATAATTTTTTTTTTCATATTAAATCAACTGTTTAAAGTTTAAAGATTCGTTAAATGAAAGAAAGGCAAATTAAGAAAAGTAAAATGTGTTTCTACAAATCAGAATGGAATGAGAAAGAGAGAAAATAAATTTTATTAGTAAAAAAGTAAAGGGCGTTAGCGTATTATGAATTCGGAGTTATCTTCGTGTTTGTCTTTGTCCAATTTGGAATAAATGTCCTACGACAGATAAATAAACAGGCCTTTGTGAATAATTAAAGCATCCTCATTAATTTACATACCCCTAGAACACTGAAATCATCAATCAATCTCTAAAAACCCACAAAAGTAGGCTTACGATCCGGAATGGATCTAGATATATAAGTTTTTTGGACCTATGAATTTTGATTTTTTTGGACCTGTGAATTTAGATTTTTGGGGAAAAAAATAATTAGAAATTTTGATGGACTTGATTTTACTTCGCTGACTAAGACTTCAAAAAAAAAAATTGTGCGAAAAATGTTATTGTATGTTGTGCGGTTGAAAGTTACCAGAATTCTGGAGACGAAAAACATAGTGCCTCTGGAATACGAGTGCGGCAAAAGGAAAAAAAGAGCTAGGACTGTTTTGATCATTCTCATTTAAACCAGAAATATTTAAGGATGGCAAAATGATTAAGAAGGCGATAAAAATGTTAAGGAATGCGTAAAAAGAGGATTTAATTGAACTTTTAAATGAAAATGAGGGTACTCCCCCTGACGGTTTAACTATGTATTAATTAAAAAAGAAAGTAAAGAACACTGAGTGTTTTAAAAAGGAACCAGAATTTGTCGCCGATCGACTTAACTTAGCAGTTGAGGAACGTGATGAAGAAATAAATTTGGAATTATAGAGGGGGAAAAAAAACTCGGGGAGATTCAGCGTTCAAAAATATTACAACTGGAAAAATAATTGGGATTGGTAAAAATGAGAAGTCAAAATTCGCGTGAAATAGATTGTAGGGCGAATGAGATCATAAATGAAACCATCCGAAGTTATTCGAAGCCCGCGGAAACATGGCCATAAAGGATGGAAGAACCCAGAAGCTCAGTTTCTCCAAGAGAGAAATTGAGGAGAAGGTTAAAATCGCTGAAGCCCCCCTTCCTCCTCGGTAAAATGGGATACCAGGGTGGACATTAGAAGTTCGACGAACTTATGGGAAAGAATGACACTCGAGTGTCAAGTTACAAGCAAGGACCAGCTGCAAGGGTCATTACCCATCAAACCAGGAGAAGGGTGTTGCGAAAGAGACATTCCACTGTTCTTAGCGAGTAGGACCCTTCTTCCGAGTGTTTCATGCGTAATCCTGATTTCGGGGATCGAAAGAAACCCTACGATTCCAGTGATGTTTTGACAGGGAGGGAGAAAGAAAATTGAGTGTACCCAACCTATATAGCGACGGTCAGAAGGAGAAGTAAACACTTATCATCGGATTAGGAGAGCTCGTGAAAAAGGGTAGAATGTAAATTTCTAATTTAGCGTACTTCTTGGCGCGATTTTAAAAACGCGCCAAAGTGGCGCCAAATGCAGAATTCTCAAAGTCGTAATCGAGATGGCGTTTTGACCGTTGGACAAAAAACATGTTAACTGTGAAATATAGAAAAACATGAGCCGAAGCGGTTGAAATGTTAAAGAAACGGCGAAATTTTATCCGATAGACAAAAAACGTATTAAATCAGCGTTTTGTGGCAAACATTAAAATAAGAAATAGGGTAGATCTTAATTTTACTTAAACAATAAAACTTAGATAAATATACTTAAGATTGTATAAAATAAATTTAAAATAAATATAAGATTTTTTTCAATAAATATACTTATATATAACATAACTACGAAATGTTGAAAAAAGGTAAGAAAATATGGTGAAATTATGATAGAAAGACAACGTATCATCATTCACAATGCTTTCTTCGGCATTAATTAAATTAGTAATAAATAATAAATTAAAAAGTAAAATAATTAAGTAATATAACTAAATAAATTAAAAAATAGTATAATTAAGTAGTATAACTAATTAATATAATATTAATAAGAAATATAATATATAGATAATATAGAATTAGAATAAATCAAATATAAATAGTATATTATATAATTGAGAATTAAAATTCAAATATGTATAGTATAATATAAATAAGAATTAAAATTCAAATATATATAGTATAATATAAATAAGAATTAAAATTCAAATATATATAGTATAATATAATATAAATAAGAATTAAAATTCAAATATATATAGTATAATACAAATAAGAAATAAAATTAAAATATATAGAAATAGAATAAATCAATCGTCAGAATAGAAACGAGATCCCCTTTCATAGTAGGGTTACCACAAAAACAAGATTTTTATGACTTTTTTGGATGGGTTACCAAATTGGCAATTTATCGCCTTTTTGAATTTTCCCCAACCGCCAAGAAGTACGCTAATTTAAGATCCACCCGGGTAGGGTAGGGTAAGTAGGGCAGGGGTAGAATTAAAGCTGTGGAGAATATTTTCGAGCATCATCTCCCAATCAAGGAAGGTGAAAACATGGAATTTTTCTTTAAAAGTGCTTTAAAGTCAGCTGGAAGGAAAATGATACCAATTCGAAAACAGATCAAAACGACGCAACGCACGAAATTTAAGGACAACAAAAGCTAAAATAGGAGAGCTTAAGGAGCCAAAAAGGACATTGTCATCATGGGATGAGAAGAAGCGGAAAAAAGTTTGTGATTTGGGTATTAATTCATTTTTTCCCCTTTGTCTTTATATGTATTCCAGATTTTTTTTTTTTTTTTTGGAACCACTGTGAGGATATCAGGAAGCCAGGATGAACGAGTGTAGGATGGAGATTAATTTTGCTGAAGCCGGCAAAAACACTAGAGGATGCCAATCCTGTACAGAAAGTGTTGGTGCGAAACACTGGGGAGACAGCTAGGAACCGAGAGCGGACGGACATAATGAAGTCCAGAAAACGGAGCTGAGAAGCGAGCGCGGAACCACAGGAGAAGCTGCGGGAAAGTATGTGAAAAGACTCGGCATGGGAAACCGCAAGGTATTGGAAGCGAGAGATAGGCGGGAGCCATCGAGAGCAGGGGAATTATAGAAGAGAGTTGGTCTCTCTTAGGAATTAGAGATATTGTGAGCGCAAGGACGCTAGTACGATATGTATTCAGAGTTACCTACGAGTTTGTTTTTGTCCAATATGTAATATTTATCGTCCTACGACAGATAGATAACAGTCCTTTGCGAATGATTAACGTATCCTCATTCATTTACATACCCCTAGAACACCGAAATCATCAATCATTCACTACCCTTATACCCACACACACATATATATTCCTTAACCTTTGTAGTTAAAAAGTTTTTACCTCCAGTGAGTTCACAAGTTAGTTCCAAGTCGGAGCCTTCTCTGTAAGGTCCTGCAACGTCTCTCAGTAGCATCTCACCTTCATATATGAGAAGTTTTGGAGTGGGCGCTGTGGAAGAAACATCAAATTAAATTTTTAAATGAGATTAGAAAATGGAACATGATTAACGTGATCATACGTCTCGTTCTGAACGAGATCATCGATTTTTTGAGAAGCCTATCTCCTTTGTCCCATTGATGTGCAGTGGAGGTTTAGAGAGGGATGTGCCAACTCATGTATCGTCCTCGGCATTTGACAGAGACTCAGATTTATGAAGGCCGTTCCAAAAAGCCCTCGTATTGCTACATAGCGTGACGTTAATAATCATTTGTTCTCTAAAAATATAAAACCACATTAATTATTTATTTTTACTTGTTCTTTAAGGTTTCTTTGAATTATAAATAAAAACCATGAATGAATATGTGTTTTCTTGAATACGCATGCTAATCAATAAATATCCCATTTTGAGCGGGAAATAAATTGTTACATTAAGTGTGACTGCTTATAAAACATGTGCTCAATTTTTTCTCCAAAACGTATTTTCTAATACCTGTGTGTTATTTTAGCCTCTTCACGTGAAGTTTTTATTGTGTTCTGAAACACGTGTTATATATTTCTTCAATGTAAGAAATGTTTATAGAACAGTGGTACTCATATTTCTAGAGGTACGCAAATAATTCAAACTTTCAATAAAAATTAAAAATTTATTTTTCATTAATTTTTTCACAAAATAATAATTAACAAAAAAGTTGCAACAAAAAGCAATGATCCCTTCATCTTGGCGTAATATTTAATTCTTTAAATAATTAGTTTCAGCCAATTAGTTTTTATTAATTATAATTAAATTATCATATTGTCATCCAAAATAATCATGTATAGAAAATTTTAACTCAATCGAGGGCTTTAAAATGTGAGAAAAAGGCTTTTGAAGTTTTGACCCAGGCATACAATGTGAGTAGAAGAAAACGCATTAAAAATAATACCAAAACATTCGCAAGAAAATCCTGAGTTAAACTGAAGTAGAGTCCGACAATTTGAATGAAAATGATAATTGATACAGTGTCTCACTTTCAACTATCCTTTTCACAATTATTAAAATAGTTAACATCTACTCAAAAATATGGAAAGGCTTGCTCATTTATAATCAAGGTCCTAGCACTAAATTTTATTTATTCTTTCCTATGTACTTAATTTTTAGCATGTCAAGGACAATAATTTGATAATTTCGAATTACAGCCTCAGGAATTTGTTTTTTCTTCATGCATAATGATAGGCATAGTATTTTATGGAACATTAGAATTTATTTTCACAATCGAAGGGGTACGCCAATAAAAAAAAAGTTAGAATCAAGGGATACATTGAGGAGAAAGTTCGTGAGCCACTGTTGTAGGTAAATAATTCAATTTCTAAGATAAAGTGTTATTTTATACCAACTGCCATTACTGTGGCATACATCGATTTGTATTCTAACTATATTTTTTGTAAATAGAATACGAGACACCTGAGGGTAATATGGTCAGTGCAGGCAATAAAGCCATCTGGTAGTTTCAATGTTAGCTTCAAAGTTTACCAGCAGATGACTCTACTACTTTGAAAAGGAAATTAAGAAGCTATAGCTGTGCATCGAGCAGCAATTTTCAAATAACTTTTCCTGAGGATGAGATTATCATTGTTTGCATGGCTTCCCAGGACAGTCGTTATTTTTATCTGGTAAATTTACCTTTTTGAGGGGATGATTAAGGAATCGAAGAAATATAATGCAGTGTTTATCTGGGTTAAGATTTTAAATGCTCTCCAGTAACATGTGATTAATTTTTATAAATTTTTCATGATCATACAAGAATCGCTGTGTTTTAGGAAAATTATAGTCCTGTAAGTAATACGACTACTGATAACTATATTATTTTCACTAATGACTGCCATATATACCTATAAGCTTTTTTTGTTTTGTTTCATATGTTTATTATATTTAAAATTGCGCTTATTTCATTGAAATATTAATTATATACTTTCTTTTTTATTTATGACCTGACAGAGAATTAGGAAGAACTGGAGTCAAGATAATATGAACTCAGATTCTTTCCAAAAGGTAATAATATTAGATATTCATAAAAGTAATAAAAATGCATATTTTTTTAATTTGCAATAAAAGTAAATAGGTAGTAAATTTCAAGTAAAATAGGGTAGAAATGGATTTACCGAGAAAAATAGTAAAGGTGCCTATTTACTTTCATTCGCCATACTACCAGGGGAATAAAAATGGTGTTTTACACATTATTAAATTTGAAAGTAAAAATCTAATGTTAAAATTAAAATTCTTTTAAAAACTGAAAGAAAAACGATAATATTAATAGCCACGTGTTCTTATTTTACATTATTTCGGCTGCGGTAACCTACTGGTCATGGTCGCGGACTCACGGCCTTCGTCGAGTCGTGGGTTCGAACCCTGAAGTCCCCAAAGACTCGCTGTGTAGCGGGGCTTAAGTGCGTTGAATCTGGTTGAAGTTCCAAGTCCTCCCGTGGCATGGTGTGGAAGTTTAGAGAGGGAAGTGCAAGCTCAGGTGCCGTCCTCGTCACTATATTGAAGTGTAGAATTGCGAGAACCCAGCGTTGCGTCAATAATCCCAGGGTTGCTTCTCCATTCGACGTTAATTTTCCATCATTACAACCATTACAAATTCAGTTTTCAGTAACAGAGGCCGTATTTCTTTCAGAGAGAGAGGTGTCTTATTTTAATTCTATTAAAACTCTTACATCACAAAATCTTATAAACGACAGAGTTTCTTTGACAACAACTTAAAGCGGTGGCATTTTAATTCGTAAGGAGTATGAAAAAATTTTAAACCAATCAAACACATATAATTGATTTAAAAAATATTAAACAGATCACGCTGTAATTTGATTTTTTAATCACAATGTTGTGACGAAATAAATATGTAAAATAACTTTGTATTAAAATGTGTATATTTAACTGTAAAAAAAAAGGTTATTATTAATACGAGTAATAACATCATAATAAAAATTAAAAGCATGCATATAAAACAGCATTAAATAATACTGTAGTAGTTATTATATAAGCACAAATTTAAAGCATAATTTTACCTTTTAAATCAGCTGATTTATAGCAATTGAGGATATTATATTGGAATGACTTGTTCTTCTGCAATAATCTAAGCGTTCATTTGTAAGTCTGTTTCAATATTTTGTTATAAGTTGCGTGAAATTTGAAAGTAAACATTCACAATTATATGAAGTTGAACAATACGGTTATTGCTCTAGAGTTAGAAATGGACGAAATATTTAAAAAATTGTATACAATTGGAAGTATTTATGTACAACCGAAGGCGTTTCTAGAAATGTAAAAGCTTTGTTGGAGCTTGTTACTACATCATGTGTCCACTTGTAACTACTTTCATCTCCAAAATAAACTTTATGAGACAAAACTAAGAGTCTACTCTTGCCCAGAAGTAATTTATTTATAAGAAAAAATAATTTAGAATGAGTAAAAATTAATTTTTATTTCAATAAAGTTAAGTTCGTAAAAAATATTTATTTACAGGATGACACATCTGAAAAAAATGTATTGACAAGTTGGTGGAGTTTCCATTCAGAGTGCAAATTTCTAGCAAGTACGCTATTGTTGATATGAACCAATTCTGCTCTTCTATCAAGAGTTTGCCAACTTTTTTTCCTCCAAAATATGAAATTTTTTCCAATCTTATTAAAGAAATTAAACCAAATTCCAAATTTATTGCGTCGAATACAAAATAAATGTGTAGATCCTTTTCGCGTTGTCATTTTGTATGTTTTTATTCTGTTCCATCGATTCACTTCTTCCAATGAACCCACATTCTTTTGCCGAAGTCGTTTTATGCAAATAAGTTTTTAAATGAAGTTAATTACAACTCCATTTAAGTACAATACTTTCTCATACTTAATTAAGTTTATGCTATGAACAGGATATGTCTGAAATTACTCTTATTTAGTTGAGAGATCCTTATTTAAATCGAAAAGATTTAGGATTGAGATTTAGTCATAAATACGCAATTCTATTAAGGTGCAAGAGCTTGGAACCTCTATTTAATTCCTTGTTGCCTCCCACAGAGTCTTATTCCCAAGCTGAGAGTTCGCAATATAATTTTCTGTTACTAAAAACAAAACTATTTTGTTCTTAATCAATATCGTGGAGTATGGTATTTGAATCCTGGATACTTTATAGTTAATTCAAATACATCTAATTTCCACACTATGTCACTCTGAGAACTGTGACTGACTACATTTGAAACAACTATAAGTTTCGATCAAAATTTTAGAATTTTTTTTAAAATTATACCATTTGAAAAACAAATCCATTAGCTTTCCCAAACTGCTTTTGTTTATATTCTAGGACAATTAGAAACAAAATTGTATAAAAATTACGTCATAGCTGTCTACCAAACAAGAAGTTCCAATTTAATTGCTTTTTCTGGAAAACGTGATTTTTTAAAAATATTGCTTACTCAAAATTTGATTTTGCAAAATGTTACTGAGACATCTGTGTAAAATTTGAATTGCATATTATTTTCACTGTTTTTAAGCTTATGAATTAATGATTTAGTTTTAAAAAATGGATGCATTTTAATTTAAAGATGTTTTTGTACGATGGTATAGGTAAATTTACTAAGAAATTAAATTAAGTTATCACGATGAGATATAACTTGTTCACGTTTAAATATATTTCTTAGATATTAGTTTATTTTTTTATCTATGTCAAATATTTATTTCAAAAATTAAACTTAGATTAATGCAACAATATAGTGTTTTGCATCTGGGTCAAATTTTACCAAAGTTCTCCTTAATTTATTTAACTTTATTTAATAAATGTAATATTTTTGGCGTTTTTCATGATTTTGAGTCACAATCTCTATAAAAATGAGGTGGATGTGTATTCAAATGTCTCATTTAAAAAACGGTTGCTTCTTTCATTATCGAATATCCTGCTATTAATCAATTATTTCACAATTACGCACGACAGAAAAAAATTAATTTCATAAAAAAACTTACATAAAACGATTAATTCCACTGTAGAAGTCCTGGTGAGGGATCTGTATGAATCGACTCGACACACGTAAGTTCCAGCATCTTCTTTTGTCTCGACGTCCAAATAGAGGACAGCTGGATTAAGGGACACATTAAACATGGATCTGTTTCCCAAGTTCGACAATTGTCGATGTTTACCTAGCTCGATGGAGAGGCTGGTACGGGAGTCCACCATGTAAAATGGCGTCACCTGGTCATCTTTGTACCAGAAGGCAGCTAAGGCATGATCATTGGCCTGAATGGGGGTGAGAGCTGGACAGGGAAGAGCGGCAGTAGAACCTGGGCAGACTTCCACTTGAAGAGTTTCTGTCAAAAGAAGAATCAGTGAATGCTGAAACAAATGCAATGGGAAAAACTGTAGGAATTTCGAAATTTCGATATACTGTTTGATGAAATTGGGGCTACATATAGTATACACAAGCAAATATTACATTAGAGTCATTCTGCTAATTTTAAAATGGAACTATTAGTACATTGATTAGAATATATTGTCTAAAATATGGAACTATTAATAAATTGAAGAAAGTATTATCATTTCATAATTGATCATGACCATGAATGTAATTTGTTATTTAATTTCATTCAAAAAGTATAGAACAATTGTCACAATGCGCTTTTAGAATGTTTGTAGTTTTTGAAATATTACAATGATATATAAACAAGAGTGCAAAAGCTTTTACTGTTTCGTACACTATCATAATCCTAAATTGCAATGTTATCGATCAACTTTTGCTCTCATCTAATTCGTTTATTGAATTTTCTAAGGAATACAGTCACAATAAAATTTAGCCAATCAATCATCCGAATTAGTATAATTATTTGAAAAACTCTTTATTGAAAGCATCATAATTAATATTAATAAAATTTTAAGTGGTTATGGTTAAAAGTTACTCATGAAGAGGCCAAATGAACGATAATTGTGCCCAGTAGTAGCTGTGAATGGTAGAAATTTGAAGAACTCTTTTGTTTTTATTATTTATTTATCACTCCTTGTATTTCCCCCCTCCTCCTCAACGAATTTGATAATGTCTCAGAGACATGATGTAGAATACATATATTATTAAATTATTAATTCTTTCTTTAAAAAATGTTTTTTTTAAATCTGGATTTAACAGGTTGTCACTCATTTATTATTTTGTGAATATATTGTGCACCGCCAAGCAACGTTGGTAGTACTGCCCTTTGGAATATTTTAACTACAAACGGAATCCCACAGTTAGATTAATTATAGTAACAAAAATATAAATAAAATACTCCCGTGATCAATGAAAGTTTGTACTTTTGGTTCACTGATATTATTTTTATATAGATTCATTAAAAATATATTGTACTGATCAAAAATGAATTAAGACGAAGTAAGGAAACTACACACACACACATAGATATATATACTAGCGGACCCGACAGACTTTGTCCTGTACACACATTTTAAATTCAAAAATTTCAAAATTTTATGAATAAGCTTTAATAATCTGGACCGTTTTGATGAAAATTTTGATGACCGGTTTTTTCACGCAAAACCGGTTTTCGGCGCCAAGGCTTGGCTAACTGTAAAATCGCGTATTTTTTATTAAAGTTTTTATTTTTTTTTAGGGCTTAATTTTTAAGTTAATGCTTTCAAACTTCATACATCGATTGAAAAAAATGGCAATTTTTAAATAAAAAAATGTAAAACGAAAAACTGAATGAATTTATTCACGTAAAAAGTGTATTAAACGAAAAACACAAAAACTTTTTTAAAAATCTGTAATTTTTAAGCAATTTTTTCAATTTTTGTTTGGATTATGGATAATATTGGTCTACACATACAGAATCGTGGCGAAATAAATGATGTTTCCGATTCTGTCATTATTTTTTGTCTGATTTAGATTGCTGTTTAAATAACGTCGGGAAATTTCACCCCCCCCCGGTCCTTCATGACGCTAGGCGCGGTAAAAACAACACACAGGGGTAAAATAATTACGCGAGTTAAGGTTTTTAATTAATATCTTTTTAACTAACTGCAATATCGGACCGAATTGCAAATCTGAACCAATCTCGAATCCACTTGAATACATACAAAAAATTTCATCAAAATCGGTCCAGCCGTTTAGGAGGAGTTGAGTCATACACACGCACAGAAGATTTATACATATAAAGATATATAAGATGAAAAGTAAAATTCGATATTTTGGGGCCCTCAATTCTTGAATATATACTTTAAAACTAGAAAGACGGAAATTTTCCTCTTACTAAAAAGACAGAGCACGGTCAAAATGACGGGTAGAAATAAAACCAAAAGTAAAATATATTAAGCACATTTTTAAATAAAAATTATAAGAAATATAAATAGTTCAAAACAATACATGGTATTTTTTATAGTTTATTGAATTTATTTTTGAGTATTTATATATATTGATGACAATAAAAACACATTATATTAAAAAAGAAATTACTCATAAAACAAAATCTAACTTAATTAAACTTTTTTCAAAAATCAAGCATATCAGTAAATAAAAAATCACTTTGAAATGTGGAATATTATAATTGGTATAATTGAACAATTAATATAAAGGATGCAATGACCGTTTTGTTTCTCTCTAGTAGATGGCTAAATAAGTGAGATATCATAATTACTTGTTACACATTCAACACAAATCATACTTTTTACAGCTACAATGCATTTGCTACACACATTTCATTACATTTGTTACATGTATGTGCAGTCTTGTTTTTATTATACATCCCAACTTGGCATTAGGTACGATTTTCTTATTTCGACATCTGACCAGAAATTTGAGAAACAATGCGTGGGGCGGCTTTGATTTTTCATGATTCTGTCAAAGCTTTTCAGAAAGTTAAAACAAAAAAAATCTCTTCCAGGTATTGTACTTCCTGTAGCTTCTTTGTACTCAATCCATGCGTTTATGGAAATCTAAAATATTTTAGAAAACGTGCTTGGGTATCTTCGACTTCCTGCTTTTGCAGAATAGTTACGCGCCCTTTGATCAAGAGTGTCTACACCATACTTTGTACAATTATAAAATGCTACAGTTTCGGACCTTTCTTTTCAATATCTTTTATGCTAACAGTTGGGTGTAGAATACTTAATAGCAAATATTCTTGTTCTTCTTACATTGATACACAGTCAAGATGGAATCATTGTGTTTATAATATGATGTAGAATAAAGTGAATACTTTGAATATTTTGCGGCGTCCGGAATTTTCCTCTCGGATTGCTTCATTATGCCAACAATGCTAACAAGTTTTGGCTTGAATTTCTCAGCAAGGGAAGTTAAAAAGTTATCAGTAGTGACGTTCTTGCCTTTGCCCAAGAATGATTCCATCACATATAAAACGACAGCCTGAAACTGTTAAGTTGTCCGGTCTAGTATAATTTTCTCCTAAATAACGTTTAGCATGTATTTTGATTCTGTATTTGCGGCAATCCAAAATTTAATACCAAATTTATCAGGCTTACTTGCTATGTATTGTAAGAATGGGCGCCTAGTTTCGGATGGAAATGATTGCTTATTAACATATTTTCTTTAGGTTGACAAGAAATCGAAATTCAACGAATCGATCCAAAACAGAGGATATTAGAGCAAATTTATCGTTTTGTAATCTTTGAGATCTCTTGCAGATTTTCTATCAAGTTTCATAAACTTCAATATTTCCTTGGACCTATCCCGTGGCGAAATATCACGAAAAAAATAGGCCCTCACGTCTTATTCTATAAATTACTGACAGAGATTCCTTTGGCGCAATATGCTCTTCAGGCGTACAAAAGAGCTAAAAAAGCATCTAACTCTTCCATTAACATCGACCAGTTTTCATTTTGGAATTGCCTTCGAACTTCTGTTTCAGTACATTCTAGTATTATTTTGTCGGTGTTCCACTTGAAAATTCTGCTTAGCATTTCAAATGAAAACATCTGTTGTTTGGAAGAGGGGGAGGAAAGTTATAGGGGAGAGAGTAGGAGGTAGGGGTACTTCTGTTAATTCAAATGATAACTTTTTACATAACAAAATATTTGTTTATTACATATTTCGTTTTTATTATGTTTTGCGATTTGCATTATTGATTTCAACTAGTTTTCCATACTACCGTCAAAATGAAGGCTTTTTGTCTTTTTTAGTTATACAACACAATTTCTACCTCTCTTTATTGCAGAATAAAATTTTGTACTTGTGTGCATGTTTCACGTAAAATTAATAAAAGTCATACAATTTCAGAAGCCTGGGAACAAAATTATAAACATAGCACATATTACAAATTGCGAAACCGTCAAAAAGATGGGTGCCGTCTTTCTAGTGTTAAACTTCCCATTTTGAAGAGGTTTCATATAATTATCTCAACATCATCTTATGGTTTGCCGTTAATCTTAATATTGTAATAGGGTGGAATTTCTGAAGCAGCGCAAATCCATAAGGTCGCACGCTTAGTAAATGACAATATATGTTAAAATCGAAATAGGCCTAGAAGTCCTTGTATGAAATTATATGGAGTTAGGAAAATCAAATATCAACTGGAAAAATCAAAATCCACCATATCTGATTGAATTTCCAAATTACGAAGGCAGCCATCAGTAACTCGTTGTGTAGATGTAAAGTGATTAATAAAAATAAACAAAAACTCTCAAATTCTGACATTTTTGTTTTCATTTTTTGAGAAATTAAAAGATGCTAACTACTTTTCACTTCAAAATTTTCTTTTTTAGAATTATTATTATTTGAAAGTGGGAGGCTGAGCTGAAAAATGTACAAATTATTTTTTAACTATTTGATTCCTCCACGTATTTTTCGAAATTTAAATGCAGAATTTTACTCTCATGTCGATGACCTCTTAACTCAAACATTAATCAATACGATTTCAAGCTTCTATTCCCCCCTTTTAATTGCTGTTTTTAATCTTAATTCAAAGATTAGATTTTTTTTTTTAATTTTTGCATTTGTTCACTCATGTTATTGTAACTACGTTTCACGGAATGCAACAAATAAATATGGCCTTCACGCTTCAAAATTTCATGTATGCGAGTAGTACTAAATTCAAAAAAATTTCATTTAGAATATAATCTATTGGATACAGGTCAAATACAGTAAGAAACTGTGGATACTGGGAGAGAAAGCAGTCGACAGCGATTTCGAAATGGATATAAATGAGCTCACCACGTGATTGGTTCCTCAGAAGTTAGGTTGTCCAAGTTATCCGGCAGGAGATGAATTAGACGACAACTAATTTTGTGACCCTTTTCAAACATTTTCATAAACAAAAGCACCAACTTTTATTACGAAATACTGTTCCGAGCATAATGTGATTTCATATAATATTATTATTCAATTTCTCACAAAAAATATTATTACTGAAAGTTGTAAAACATCTCAGTTTAAAGGAGTGACTTCCAACGGGATCCATACCGCTCACAAGTGGGCGTCTTTTCTATTCTTCTTTTTAACATTAGTTATGGAACACCCCACATTATGTTTATTAAATTCATTATTTATGATAAGGAGTTGTGTCCTAGTAGGACAGATACTCCATAAAAATAGACACCTTCAACTCTAAGCGTTATGGGTGCGCTCGGACTAGTTAATTATGCGGAGAAACAAATAAAAAATTTGAGATTATATAAACTAGTACATCGGTAACTTCTTTTATAAACCGAAAAAAAATATATGTCTTGCATTCAAATGATAATCTCCCAATTAAGAATTGTGTGTGTTTAATTCTTTTCCATTCAAAAACTCACAAGCACATTAGCATTTTCTTAGTATTTTACATTCTAAATTTAGGGGTACGCATCACAAATTTATTATTGAAATTCTTGAGCATAATTTCCTAATTCCTATTGGAAGTGGGAGCCGCAACAGCCTAGTGGTCATAGTCGCAGACTCGTGGCCGACGGTTTTCGTCGAGTTGTAGGTTCAAGTCTTGATGCCATTAAAGACCCGCCACGTTGCCGGAGCCGATGCACGTTAAATCTGTTGAGGCTCAAAGTCCTTCGATTGGCGAGGTGTGGAAGTTTAGAGAGGAAGGTACCAGCTCAAGAGTCATGCTCCCGAGGTTCAAAATTACAATAGCCGGCATGATGTTTCGAGTGCGAAGTTAATAAAATCAACCAAACAACCATCATATTGGGAGTGATGTATTTGAAAATCCTATCAAAATGATATTTTACATGATGCTCAAATACATTATATTTTTAAAAATTTAAAATGAATCACTCATTACAAATTATATTCTGTTCATTATAATTATTTGTTCCATTAATATACCTTGATAGTGTCTGATGCATTCTCTCATCGTTTTCGTTCCACATTAGTCAGACCAATAAGTTCAAACCCATATCGTTAATTTCGATACTAGAATCGCTTTCAAACAATTCCGAAGAACATTTGAAGTTTTTAGGTACTAAAAATGTCCATCAATAAACAAGTAATATTATTTAAAAAAAAAACCCTAAAATTACAAGTAATTGTCTACAATTATCGTAATTTAATTTCAGTAATAGTAGTACCATTTTAAATGTTACCCTATTTTTGAAAAAATTTATTAATGATATACAATATCCACCCATTATAATATATTTTTCAGACTTATTTCAACCTTTTATTAACATTATGTTTCAAGCGTTTGAAATTTTAGTCTTAGTAGTTAAAATATACCAGTTCTGGGCCAGGAGGAGCATAAGAGAAAGGGGGTAGAGATATCATTCCCCCTTTTTTTACCGATAAGGGGTTACTTGAGGGATCCTTCTTATCTTAGTATTGTTTGTTTATTGATATTGCACTCGTACTGATAAGATAAGGATTGCGGGAATGTATGTTTTACGGATAAGCAGGTCGTATTCATTACCCTGGAATTTTTTCTGGCTTGGGGCTAATAACCGAGACAAGAATAGGAGATTTTGCTAGACTCACATTTTGAGATGATTTCCAATTGTAGACAGACTGACACCGCAATAGCATTTAATCTATTGAATATTTCCGAAACTTTGCAAACGAATTATTTTAATAAAGCGTGGAAATAATATTAGAGGGAAATAACTTCCCTTTCTCAAATAATCGATTACGTGTCTAAGATAACATTCCATTCTGTTTTTGACATGATTTATCAATATCTATTACTTGAGACTCTAAACACGTGCTTTACTAGCATTCTACTTCGCGTTTGAATTTCGGAAGAATTTGCTTCCTACTTTTATAACTCCAAATTTGATAGCGAATTCATCTGAGTTTAAAGGATTGATATTATTCATTAATTATAAATACTATAGATGAATTCCAAAAATTATTTAACGAGGTTGATATTCCTATTAATGGAAATCTATCGGCTGAAAATGGATTTTGGTGATATCAGCAATACGCAATGGAATGAGCTATTCGAGAAAATCAGCGAAAACGAATTTGCATGTCCAGAAAAACATTTTTCTTTAAAAAGGAAATCTGATTCTCCGTATTAAAGCATCACATTCAGTGACTTGTACATCTTCCAAAAGAAAGCGAACCGAATGCAATATCATTTAAAAGCCCACGGACAGCCTTTTGTTCAGACTAGGGTTTCTGATTTCCCGGGTTTTTCCATTCCCGGGAATTTCCGGGAAATCTCGGGAATGTAATTGTCGTTCCCGGGATTCCCGGGAATACATCAAAATTTCAAAAAATTTAAAAACAGGTTATTTTTAAATAAAATCGACAATAATTATATAAAATAAAAATGCATATAAATTCCAAAATTAATGCTTATTTATATAATGAGCTAAAAAATACAAAAATATGTAATAAATTGATTATTTATTTTTTAAATATGATTTCAGAAAGCATAAGCAATTTATACTTTTATCACTCAGCCTTATTCTAAGTTTTGTGACGAGCAATCCGGCAGCAGAAAATGCTCTCTCGGCTTCATTAAGATTTATAATGCCGGCTTCAACTAACGTTGGAGGAATTGTTTTTAAAGTCTCATATAGTTTTATAATATTTGGTGGTGGATTTTCAGTCGAGTGGAGCAACTACATTTCTAGTTTCATGATTTTGTAGTACTTTTTTTGATTGAACAATATAAAACTTTTGTTTTAGAGTAAATTGCTTTCTCTAATTTTTCATCCAACGTTAGAGGTTTTTCTTTCAAAATCTCCATGCTCTCTTCTTCTGAGTGCGAAGAGTTGGATATTGAGTCTTCCTCTTCGCAGAAAAGCCTTGTACCTATCATTTGGGCTTGTCTAACCAAACAATTTTTACCAGGCAATCGCGAAATATCGACAGTAACTGCAGCTGCTTCGCATTTTCTCCCAAAATTCGGGTATTACATTAATCCTATTAAATTAACGTTGCGTCTCTCATTAATTCTTTGGATTAGAGAATATTTCATATTTTTCGCAAATTCTGAATTTTGTTCTTTAGTTCTCCAATAACGAAAGAAAATACACCTTCTGCAGTTAGCAAAGTTGCATTTCGACTGCATAATTTTTCTAAGCCATTTTTTACTGGCTTTAAGCCAGTTACAATTGTAGTCACAGTTTCAAACTCTACATTGGCCGTCATTTGTTCTTTAATGTTAATTAATGCTTTTAAAATTGCTGACTTTATTTCTAAAAGTCTTTCAAGCATTGCCAACAAATTATTCCAGAGTGTTTTGGTATCCAAACAAACCATCTTTTCACAGCTAAACTCTTCTTTAACATCTTCTTCATCGACTTTTACTTCGCTCCCGGGAAATCCCGGGAAAGAAGTATAATTCCCGGGAATAGAAAAAGTACAGAAATCTTATGATATGAAACTAGGGTTTCTTTCCCGGGAATCCGGGATCCCGGGTTCCCGGGAAAGAAACCCTAGTTCAGACCCCACTACTACTACTTCTCCAAGTACATCATACAAGATGCCCGGAGACGGAAAATGCTGCTTCTACGTCTTCTTTCGTCTTCCTTGTGTGCGACAAAAGCTGTTGAGCAATACATGGATTAATTCAACATTTGAAAATTTATGCATCGAATAGAAAGGACAACATAGCATCAAATTAGAATAATCTATCTCATACAGAAGTAAGAAATATTCCTTCATCAAAATCATCTGCTGTGATTCAAAGTGCTTTTAAAAGTGAATCAAAATTTTGCGTCTAGATAATAGCGACCTTTCCTTGATATCCAGCAATTCTTAAATTTAAAAAAAATCAATTCTGGATGTAATATTAAATGAATTATAAAAGAATGAAGTAAAAGTTACCTGTATTTTAATATGTGTGTCATTATTCTAAAGTATCAAATACAGGGATTGTCACCAAGGAGAAAAAAATTGAAAATAAAAATAATATTATTTTTACCCTAGCAAATATTGGTGAACTTTATCATTCTACCATGGATAAGCTTATAGCAGTGATCGCCGATTTCCAAGTAAAAGAATCCAGTTGGACTCTTAATTTCTATCTTGTATTTGGAAGTAAGAATTAACATTTAATTCCTTTTACATGCTTCTTCGTTTATTGCAGCTGTATTCAACCTCTTACACTTTGGGGAACTCTTTAAGCTTACCGTTTTCTTGAAGGAACCGTTTGGTCGAAGAGCAGAAAAAATAGAATATGAAAACTTTATCCTACTCAATTTTACAAAATCATTATTGTATCTTTGTTTTATCACAATACAAATACCTTAATCAGATAACTAATGGAAAGGTAGCTAATGACGTTTTTATGATTTTCTAAAATTATTCAAGCAAAAGCAACAATTATTTAAATTATAACAAATTAGTAAAAAGAATATTTTTTAATGACTTGGCTGTCAATGTTTTTCATTGTAAAGTATTTTTATGTCTGGAATAATTGTAGAAATCTGCAACCTTATGTCCTCTTCAGCATCTAATCTATTTCTGTACTTTGTTTATGTCGCAGCATACAAAGAAAAATATTTTTCGCATACATTGGTTGAAACAAATGACATTACATGTTTCACAGCTCTTTTGGCAATTTCAGGATATTCTTTTCTAATGTCAATCCAAAAATGCATAATATCAACTTGACTAAATTTTATTTCTACTGAATGTCGGTTGATTATTTATCAATTTGAGATATATCGAATGAGCCAAAGAACGGAGATTAATATGTGACCTTATGTGCCTCGATTAATGTACATGAAGCGCGTGACTTTTACGAAATTTCAGTTTTTATTTTATCTAAAAAATATTTAATTATATTTACTTTTACAAGGCCTTTAAGAATTTGATTTTTTATAAAAATTAAAATTTTACTACAATTTTGGAACTTTGAAGGAACAAACAGTGATCACTTGCGAAACCCCCGTCAAAGTTCCAAAGAACCTTAGGATGAATACTTCTGGTTAATTGATTTACCAGCGATAATCAGAAAGAAACACGCTTTTAGAATTTTTACTTTATATATACAGATAGAGTGCTTTATAAAATTATTTTTATTTATTGCAAAAAAAAGTAACAGTAATATAAAAAAAGAAACATTTTATTAGGCCGCGCGGGTGCCAAAATTAGTCCAGGGATGAAAGCTGGTAATTCAACCCCGGGAAGACAGCAACTCCAGCTCTAGGAAAAAGAAGCGGGGACCAGCCTGCCGACAAGCAATTATTTAAAAGAAATTTCAAATATGATTATATTCTCTTGTACAAAAGAGATTATACATTCGCATGCTGAGTAACATTTTCATAACAGACAAAGAATTAATAGACATGAAAAGACAAAATGATTAACATCAGGAGATCCTCGCGCAAGAAGTAAACTATTAGATCATATTCTGACAAATAAAACTTCCGAAGACAATTTATTATTTTTTGTATTGTCTTCAGAACAGAGGATTCTGTATTGTCATAAGCAACAGATAAGCTTATTTATCGCAATAAAACACCAATATTGACAAGCTTTTTTTTATCACAAAATAACACCAATAATGAAAAGCTTATTTATCTCGAAATATAACACCAATTATAAAACACTTATTTATCACAAAATAATAGCAATATTGAAAAAATTATTTGACAGAAAATAACACTAATGTTATGTATTTGTGCTTCATATAAAAATATAATATTTTAGTTGGATTTTCAATTGTGATCAGGAATTTTGTTTCCCTTTTATCCTCAGTTCTTTTCATTTCACTTGTTTATATTTTGAAGTGTGGGTATTTTTTTATTAATATCATGCACTCCTATAAAACAGCCACAAAAACAAAAAATGGGTAATCTCACATGCAATAAAATGATTTTATTTTCTGTCGGTTGTATTTGGTGCATTACAAAGAGAAACTAATTATTCCAGCCAATCCATTTGTATTTAGGAAAAAGAATGTTTAGTCAATTAAAATATTAAAAGAGTTTAATTTTTTTCTCACTTGTTAACATAATAGTACACTTAATATCATTACAGTAAAAAAACTTTGTGATACAAACATGTGGAAGGACTTTAAATAGTTAAAATTGCTACTTAAAAACAAAATCTACAAAACAGCAACAACAACAAAAAAAAAAAAAAAAGAAAATTTCATGTATACTCACCATCTTTCACTGTTTTTATCAGCCAAAGAGTGAGTGTAAAAGGAAGAAACAATCGAACTCTCAGAAGCGATAAAATTTTCTTTCGGAACACTGAAAAAACAAAAATTTCGTTGTTGAATAATTATGAAATGATTGTGCAGTAGAACATCCAATATTTGATTTTGGGTAATTTAAAATTCAGAAAAATAAATCCCAGTTTTCATAATGAAAGCTGTCGAGAATAAAAAAGAATTGTGTTCGAATTTCCTGAAATCCTCTTCTAGAAAAAACAAAGAAAAATAAAGTATTTCCACTTCAGAGATACTATGTGAGAATATCGAGCCAGCAATTTTTATCTTTAGATTAAATATATTTCTCTCATTTTTATGTTGTTCCAAGAATTAAATAGATTAATTTGCATGTAATACGCACTAGGAATAGCAAGTTTATAATTCCCTATGGAATACCTAATACTCCTTTTCTTTTTTAACACAATCTTGTATTCAATCGATAATAAATAAGTCATAAAACTCTAGAGCATTTTCTTTCCTTTTTTTGAAGTTTTCTGTTCTTAGAAACTGAAATTATTTATATTTCATATCAAAAATAAAATGTTATGTTTTGTCTCTTCTAATATACGAAAGGGTATTGTAAAGCTTTAAATGTTATTAAGAAATAGTCGGATTATCTAGATAAAATTTGTTCTTCGTATTAATTTACTCTCACGTATATAATATTGTAAGTTACAGCTATTAATGTGATTTGTTTGATTTCAGGTAGATGTAGATTGAAGAAACCCACAGTACGGAGAAGACAACGTTCAATCTACTGAGTTCTACAATATGATGGCCTACGAATGGTCAAGAAACATTGGAAGAATTGTATAATTCTGTATGGTGACTATATAGCGAAATCTTAAGATCAATAAATAAAAATGAAGTTTTTATCTCGATTATTTTGGTAATAATTAAAATTTTACTATACTGCGGGTTACTTCACTCTACGGTTTCCTGAAACTGAACGAATCAACATTAATAGCTGTAATTTATTACATCGCGTACATAAGGATAAATTAATATTGTGATATATTCAATATTTAAAAAACAAACGATTTAATCTTAACGTGATACTTTTTTAAAATATTATCTACTCAACTTTTAAATGCAAACGATTTAAACTTAAAGTGATACTTTTTTTCAATATTCTTTATTAAGATATATTTTTTTTAAATGTTTCAAAGTTGTTACAAAGAAATAAAATTATGCTTTTGGCAACACCAAATCATATTTTTGTTTTTTAGAAAATTTACTGGCAACGGACATAAAAAAAAGTAGAATTGAGTTTGGTTCCAAGAGGTAAAGACGAACGTTGAAAATTGGTGCTTGTGGAAATTGTGTATCTAATTTATGTTTAAAAAGATGTGCGCAAATAAATGTGATGTCCTGAAAACAAGTCCTCTTTATTAATAGTCTGTAATACAGTACAATATGCAGAGTAAATTTTATCTAGAAATTTCTGTTACTTCTTAGTAATAACGAAAACTCTATGAAGCCTCCTTGTAAATGATCTTAAAATTTAATTTAAAAAATTTCTCTTTTAAATCTGGCTTTGGATGGCTCAGCACCAATCGAGCCATTCGTTTTCGGATTTTATGTGTGGAATCCATGGTTGTTGACTTTGACCGCCGGGTCGCGATAAGACTCAGCAAGCCCAGTGTTTTATCTTAACTGTACTATTTTCATTTCAGTGCAGTGTTTCTTGTTTTTCTAATGAGTAACATATCACACTTGTACAATATTACAACTGTGTACAAACAATACACAGTACAGTGAGATATCCTCGAAGTCCATAAGATGTTCATCAAGTTCTAATAAAATTAATAAGCGAAAGCACGTAACAAAGTGCCACTTGTCACAACTTGTTTCAAATGTTATTGGCTGCATTACTTTTTCTTATGTGTTGTGTTTACAATTAATGCAAAGAAACTCACTTAAATTAACGTTCTGTGTTCGAATTTAATTTCATTGTTGCTAGAATGAGACGAAATACTTTATTGGATATTTATATCGTTTACACCGGCTCAAAATGTGTGTAAGTACATGTTTCAAATGTTCTTCCAGAGAGATTTACCTTTTGTATTCTCGTTTAAACTATTATATATTGACGCTCAATAATCCGGCAAAATCGCTAATTCGGCACAACTGTGACAGATTGAAATTAGCTTATTGTAAGTTAAAGTTATAAATATGGCCTACACCTTAAAAAATATATTGTAAGGGGAAGACAGCTTAAATTAAAAGTTTATTAACGTCGCTTTGAGAGAATCGATACCAGAGCAATCGGCGGCGACGAGGAGGAGGACGATACATAAGTTGGAACTCTACACTAATAAACTCTCACAGCACACCAATCGGAAGAATTTTGAGCCCCAACTGAAAAAATAAGCAGCATCGTATTGACTGAGGGAATGTGAGGGAAGTCGAGAATATACATATTGTTTTAATGAGGGTTGAGGCACCTTACAAGGTGTTGGAGTGTGTGCTGTGTTTATTCTGACACGGAAAGGATGGTTTGGAAAGGAAGCTATGGATTATTTCAATGAGATAAGCTTTCTTTTTTGTTGGAAATTTAAGTTCGATCATTTTGTATAAATGAGATTGTCGTACCTCATTTTGTCATAAGTTTGTGCGACGTTTGTATCACTCACAAGTAATCAAAACAAATATCACTGATTTCAAATATTTTTAGATCCTGCATTGGAAATAAAGAATAAAATTATTCCCTATACGTGTCAGAAACTAACATTTAATACAAAAACTTATTAATTATCTGTTTTGAACCAATAGGGTTCGAGCCTTCAGAAGATTTACAGATAAGAATCGAATTCATTCCATATATGTAATCCTTTGCTGGTTGTTATCTGAAAACTTCTTACCCTTTTCCATACAAGGATGCCGAGACGTTATTACAGGGGCAACGCGGAATATTGCAAAAACTTTCATGATAATTTTTCAATTAAGAATGAGTTCTATAATACAGCTTGGGAGGTTCATTATATGTTTATTACATTTTTTTCCTGGTGATAAATATGTTTTATTTATTTTTACCTTTTACTCTCATGATTAGTCAAGCTTTGGCTTAGGATAGGGCGCAGTGGGAAATCCTCAAAAAGGAAGTCGAGAAAAGAAAAAAATTGGGAAAACTACTGTTCATAGTTTCCACTCTCTTTTTCTACCACTAACTACGTGCAGCGGCTCTCTTCAACAACAACGACACAAATTAAAACACCTTTATAACTAGCCCAAAGGAGACGTCTCTTTCAGCCTGGTTGGCAAATTTTCAGCAGCAAAAAGCGACTAGTCAATTTTTCTTCGGACTCATTGGTCAAGGTTTCGAAACAGCTGCCGGCAACCAAGGTCAACCAAAGCAATGCCTCTCCACGGGTTCGGAAAATCACTCAACGCCGAAACGGTGACCCAGGACTTAAGCACTAGATGGCAGCACAGCCTAGAACAATTGATTGCATATGCCTCCGACGCAAAATATTTGCCTCTGTATGTCTAACTGAAAAAACGCACATAAATTACAACAAGTGATCTTTTGGCTTCGGCTCACGTGTCGACGAGATCCACCACTCAACTCTAGAGAAAGCCGATGACATCAAAAGGAAAACTGTTCCAAACAAAATTCAATACAACAGGGAAGGGGCGCAGATCAACTGCAATAATGGCGACCTTCTCTTCAAATTCAGATTGTCTTCGTATCATAACGATGATACTGGAGGGGGAGTATGCAGTAGCTCTCTACAACGACACCACCACAAGTTAAAACACATGAATATCTATTCCGAGAAAGACGTTTCTTTTAGCCAAGTTAACAACGCCACCGGTCAACTTTTTTCGGACCCAATGGACCAGAGTTCGAAACAGCAACAGGGTCACCATGATCAAAACACGCAGCAGCTGAATACGTATTAAATTCTTCGCTGTTTACAAATGCAATTTGTCCAATCTATTCATTTAATTTCAGCAATTTTAATCTAATCTACATAAATCAAATTTTATCCATTGGGAGAGACTTTCAGCGCAAACAGCATCACAGACTATGGGCATGTCTTTATTCACAGCCAAATATAAAAAAGTCAATTGTGTTCACTAAAAATCTAATATTTCCTGAAACGTATATAAATAAAATTACGTTCAAAATTTATTTTCAAATGTTAAAGATGTTACGCTCACAATTTATGTCTTATATTAAAAATGCTATGTTAAGTTTACAATTTGTGATCTAACATTGCATTGAAATCAAGAAGCTTGAAAAAAGTATTGTGTTTAACATATTTTGTGTTTAAAATTTATTTTCTAATATTAAAAAAAGTATCATATTTATTTATTTTTTAATACTGAAATGAACACACAAACATACACTTTTTTTTTCCTAGCATTTTTAATCGTAACAGACATATTTAATTTATATAAGTAAGATTTATTTATAAAATATGACAATTAAGAATATTTTTTGCAAAAAGTCCTCGGCCAATTGTTTAAAGTCAGATATTAGAAACAAGAGAAAGGAATATTCCTGATAAAGATAACTGAGCCGTAATAGTTTCAAAAGCTTAATATATAATACTATGGGAATGATTATTGCTATGCATGATAAGCTATTTAAAACCTGTGCAATCGCAGGTAGTCTAAATTACGATAAGAATGGAATTTGAGCCAGAAAAGAGTCACTGACAAAAGAAGTAGCACCAATCACAAGCATAAAAGAAGTCAGAGTGATTGCCGATAGACAAAGTGAAATATGTTTATTCGGCAAAACAGTAAACACTAAAGATAGGAAAAGGAATATTTTCATTAATATAAGAATAAGTGTAGCTCAGGGCTTCTTAAACTTTTGTCATTCACGACCTACTACCTTTTAGTCTGTCTCTATTTGAGAAATGAAAATTATAAATCAGGAAGTGCAAAAGCTACCGTATGAGAGTACTCTGTCAGCGGGAAGAGGAAGTGCGAACCACTCGTTGAGGACTGGTATTGAGGAGAGGTCCTTAACCTTTCCCTCTAAAGAGGGTTTTACCCCAATTTATAACCTGTAGCGCAGAGGTATTCGATCTTTCACATTTGGGGAACCCTTTGAGCTTACCGTTTTCTTGAAGGAACCCCTTGATCAAAGAGCAGAAAAAATAGCTTTAATCCTACTCAAATTTACAAAATTACTATTGCAATTTTATTTTATCGTAATAAAAACATCTTAATCAGATAACGCATGGGAAGGTAGCTAATGAGATATTTTTTTCTTCTAAAATACAACAGCATTACCAATACCAACAATATTTTAAATTGTAACAAATCCGTACATATACACTCACACTTTTGAACGATTGTCTCAATGGAAAATGTCTCAACCCTAAGGGAAAGAGCGGAGTTCCCTAATGAGCCATAAAATTTCCTGTCAACGTTCATTGTGCCGCCACAGCCGTCCCCAATTATCTATCACGATATCAAACCTTTAGGGGGGGGGGAAGAGTAGAGAAAAATACATCTGAAACGAATACGTCTAATTGAAATGTTTTCCGCGAGTTCACAGCTGTATGGAATTATATGTTTGGTTCTTTATGACTCCCGAAAAAACATCAAAGAAAAATCGGTAAGCTCAAAGGGTTCCCCAAGTGTTGAATACCCCTGACTTAAGCCAAAGAACGGTGCCCAATATGTGACCTAATGCGTCTCGATGAATGGATTTGAACGCGCGTGATTTTATTTTATCTATAAAATATTTATACTTATTTTTACAAACAAATTGTCTAATATTTCGGCGCTTTGATTAAACAATTAGTGATCCCTTGCGGAACTCCTGTCAAAGTTCCAGGGAACCCAGTTTGAAGACATCTGTCATAGCAGATTCTAGCTTCCTATGACAGTTACAGTTTTTTTTTTTTTTTTTTTTTTTTTATTAATGTTTGCGTATTGCGATAAAAAAGTTGGTTATCAAATAGTCCATAGTTATTCCTTAATACAGCCTAAACAGCTAATGTTTCTACAAATTGCATTTTATTGTGTTGGTGGGTGGGTGTATATATATATATATATATATATATATATTGTATTGTATTGCAGACTTTTAATAAAGATGACTTGTTTTCAGGACATCACATCACATTTATTTGCGCACATCTTTTCAAACATAAATTATACATACAATTTCCACAAGCACCATTTTTCAACATTCGTCTTTACATCTTTGAGCCAAACTTAATTCTATTTTTTTTTTTGTCGCCAGTAAACTTTCTAAAAAACAAAAATATTATCTGGTGTTGCCAATAGCATAATTTTATTTCTTTGTAACAACTTTAAACATTTAAAAATATATATATCTTAATAAAGAATATTGAAAAAAAGTATCACTTAAGTTTAAATCGTTTGCTTATAAAAGTTGAATAGATAATATTTTAAAAAAGTATCACATTAAAATTAAATCGTTTGTTTTTAAAAATTGAATATATCACAATATATATAAACTAATTTATTTTATAAATAAGTGAATGAATAAAAAACACCTATATAATTAGGTGAATTCATGTAATTTTGAACACAATTATTGTTATTCGATTAAATAAAAAATCAAAATGTTTAAAAATCTTTTTCACTTTTCATAATTTAGCGCATTCAATGACATTTGAAGAGTAAGAAGTGAAACAAGTCCATTTCAAGTTTTTTTTCATCTTACGGTCTTCTTGCTAAAGTTATGTTTTTAGAAAAAATGACAATAGATCTTAGTAGCTAAGTGGTTATAATTATCATTGACTCTCAGCTGCATTGTCTTTTTATATTCAAAATTCTACGTTATTATTATTAAAAAATACACAAATATAAAAAAAATCATGGATGAAGTCGTGTTTCAGCAGAAATAAATTTTCAATAGACTTTTCTTTTTTAAAAAAATTATTTCTGTGAAGTAAATCGATTGTTAATTTGGATTTGTGTTCCGTTTACTTATAATCAACTTTTAACTAATATTTAGATTTTGTTCATTAAATTTGCTTAATTGAAAAAACTCTGTAATAAGTTAACACACAATTCAAAAGAATAAAACGATGATAAGAACAGATTAAAAGATTATAATTAACAGAAAGAACAACCGAATTTTATTTTACTTTTCAGCTTCGTATAATTAATCTTACGAAATTGTAATTATAAACAACATATCAAGATGTGGGGAAAAGATTTCGTTTCATTAGTAATTACTGATAAAGGGAAAAACGAAAATTAGCCATGTATTTTATGCGATTAGGAAGTACATGTTTGATTATGTCTCATAGATTCAGTGCAGCTTAGTATGAGATGAATTAGAGAATAATACGAAACGCTGATTGCATCAAATGTTCAGCTCTTATTTATTGAAACTGATAATTGATTTGGAAGGTTTAATACTAATTTAATATACTGAAACTGAATCTTTCAGAACAAACTGAAACAAATACGTTGCAGTGAACTGTCTGCTGGCCCAGTAAAAAGTTCACTGTTACCGATAGTTATCTGCATCCAATTTTGATGAAACATTGAAAATTCTGAGCACTTGATGGTGGTTTTGTTAGAAACAATCATTGTGATAACACACAATTTACTAATAAATTTATATACACCCAACTTTTTTTTTACTCGGTAAATACGTTCCTCAGAAAACCATGCAAAAAGAATTCGTGTAAATAAGTACATGTTGCATATGATAGATTTGGGGATATATTCCAGGATTTTAAAAAATCGTGCAAGGTGAAAAAACTCTAAATATCTTCTTAAAAAACCATGCAAAAAAAGTAATAATGAAATCCATATTACATATTTAAAAACAAAAATATTTATTCCATTTAAAATATGTTATAATACGAATAAACCGAAAAAGATGATATTTATTATTATTCATTTTCTATAAAACTTTTATTAATCTGAATAAATTGAAAAGTAAAATTGCTTTTTCGTAAGACATTTTCCTCTAAAATTATTTACGAAATTTAAGGAAAACAATAACTAACCAGATTAAAAAACACAAATTAAAAATCTATTACACAGTATTTGATTTCAAAAAAAAAAAAAAAAAAAAAAATTGCGAAAAAATTATACTCGTATTTAGACTTTTTTTAAAAAATTGTTTATTAGCGTTCCTTCTATTGTACTTCGAAGCAACACCAGGGCAATAGGCGACAGGCATCGTATTTCGAGCCTCAGTCAAGGGATGAAGACGACACCAGAGCTGGCGCCTCCCTCTCCAAACTTTCACGCCAAGCCAAGAGAGGATATGGGACCTCGACAGATTCAACGTGCATCAACCCTATTATATGGCGGATCTTAGTTGTATTAGGGCTCCAACTCACGACTAGACGGGAACAACACCGACCGCGATTTCGCGACCATGACCACAAGATTACCGCGGCTTCAGAAATATTTAGACACCCTGGAGGAATGTTTTACGATCTAGAGAACAGCAATAAATATGTTAAGGTAATCTTAGGCTACTTTGTTTGCAGTGTTTGTATGAATTGTGCCTCTACAAAATCTGACTTTCTTTGAAAGTGAAATTGATCGGGTTTCAATGATTTGTCGCCTTGACGTCTCCATTTAGACAATAAGTTAACTTATCAACATCACATTAAATACCTATCAGATGAATTATGAAACAAAATTCCTCTTAGCTTTTCCCTATAATTTGTCAGAAATCGTTGATCTGCTCTCACACAATATTTTACCTTAAAAAAAGTTCTTTACCAAGTAATAAAATACGCTGGCCTGAATGAAAAAAGTTCAAAGAATGCAAATCAAAATACTCAGAATCATCATCAATGCCCCTTGATGTATTAGGAATATTATATGTATTCTCAAAATTCTGATCTCGTTGAAACTTTCATAACTAAATTATCCAACATTGTTTTTTGAACAATAGAAAACCATGATAATCCTACCTCAGAGCTGAGGCAGTTGTCCAAACCAAATTCAAATACGCATATGAATTAACAAACTGGTATCCGCTTCTGAAGTCCCCCTAAATTAAATTTTATCCAAAATTAATTTTTTAATATTTAAAATTTTCACGCCTCTATTTTGCATTCAGTAGGTCAATTGGTTTTGTATTATATTCTTCATTTTTCTGCCGTTTAGCAGTACTTTTTCCAGTTTTGTTGAAAAATTATTTTGACACCTTATTCCAATTTTTCAAAAGGCTATTTTCTCTTTGGGCATTTTTATCACTTATGTTTCCACTTGACTGAACATTAGAAACTCGTTGCGTATCTAATTTTAGTTTTAGAAGAAAAAAGTAATGCAGGGGAATTGAAGAGAGTTAATTGTATGCATTAGGTTTTAAAGCAATCCCCCACGAGAAATCGAATTTTCAAAATCCGGTTTAGGACGCGCATGGTTACACCGCGACAGTCACTTTCAAGAAACTAGCAAATGATAATATTAGATAGCTAAGAAAGGGAAGTTTCTTCCGTACAAAATTAGTCGTAGGTCGATTGATTGATTGATTGATCTTTTTATAAAAGATATGAAGCGACAAAAGCTGTTATTGCTTTAAACACAATTCTTTTAGTTTAATAAATAAGTATTTCGCATTTTCTGTAAAAAAAAAAAAAAGCATAAAACTCTTCTGAATATTAATTACTGCTTTATCCAAACTCATATCCATTGCTTTATACT
>BMAW01044255.1:0-12138 GCA_019974015.1 Nephila pilipes
TTTTTTTTTTTTTTTTTTTTTTTTTTTTTTTTCTAGTTAAATTATCAGTAATATATTAATTAAAAAAATAATAGTAGAAATTCTAAATATGTTTACATAATTATAAAATGGTTAAAAATGTCCTTGATTACAACAATAAAAATTGAGAAAACATAAATATGAATAAGTATTGTCTATGTTATTTTTTAAAAAAATGCTTTTAAAATTCTCAGAATCAATCCTAAACAAGGACATTCGTAAGGAATAGTTTATACAGTTTGCATTTACAATCAAATGACTTTGATTTAAGTTCTATTTTTAATGGAATGTAGTAAATATATCCTTTTCCGCGTGCATGACACACCTCCTCATCTCTAAGACATAAAATCTCTTTAAATTTTTAATTTCCTTGACAGCATTTAAAATATTCACCAAGAGTGTTGTAAAAAATTTTAAAAAGAAAAACGAGCTTAAAAATGGTGCACAAAAAATATTTTTTTAAGAAATATAATAATTATAAAAGATATAATCGTATTTAAAGCTTTTTTTTATTTGTAGTAGAATTCGAATCTGATGTAAAGAATTAATTTTTCAAAAATGCAATTAATACAAAAATATAATTGCATTTGGAACCTTTATATATATATATGAGAGAGATGGTATTTCTTAAATTACTAAGATTGATAAAATTTACAATTGCATTTGGAACTTTTTTTTTTGAAAGAGAATGTAATTTTCTTAAATTCTGTGAATTATAAAATTTATTTTGAATTTGGAAAATGTATTTGGAACTTTTATATATATGAGATAATGTATTTTTTTTGTAAATACGACCAATTGCAATATATATAGTTGTATTTGAAAAATGTATTTGGAACTTTTTTCTTATTAGATAATGTTTTTTTTTTTTTAAATACGATGAATTACTAAATATATAACTTTATTTGGAGCTATTTTTTTTCTATTAATGAGTGAATTTTTTTGAAATACTATCAATATAAGAAATATATTATAATTTTTTTTATGTAGCAGGGTTCGAAACTGATACAAATAATTCATTTTCTTAAAATACAGTTATTATAAAAGGTATGACTATATAAAACTTTTTTATGTAGCGGAGGAAGCCTTTTTACTCAGTCTTTCTAAAAATCTTTCCTACGTCATCAAGTGTGACGTAACCACAATTGGACGACTCCCACATTGGAATGTTAATTGCTGTGTTTGGCGATCTTGGCACGTTTCGAATAAACCTTCAACCCCTCTAAGTGAAGATTCCCCACTTTGCGTTAACACACGGGCGTGGTTCGGCCTGCTGGAGGAATATTAAAGTTGTAAAGTCTTAAAAGAGAAAAATAAAAATATTTTTGATAAACTTTTATTTGACTCAAAACAGCCACACACCATGGTCTGTCATGGATAGCAACGTCCGGTTGTCTAACATGGTGACAACCAGACGTTAGTATCCTTCTGATTTGTTGAGCAAATTTGAGATAGTTTTGTTTCAAAGGTGGAAATTAAATCCCAAAGCTCTTATTTAATATTTGAAGCGTTCTTTGGATTTTTCATAATGGAAGAAGTTTCAGCTATCAAAATTACGACTTTTATTCCATCAGACCCATCATTATGGTTTACTAAGCTTAGATCAACTTTTGAATTAGCGGTTCCGAAGCCCATTACGACTTCTCGTACAAAATATAATCACTGTGTCGCTTATCTACGGTCTGACATAGCCATGACTGTTCGAGATATAATTATTTCGCCAGACAAGACTGATCCTCATGCACAGTTGAAGACAGAAATTATTTTCTGATGTGGTGAAAGCAAAACTCAAGAAATTCGCCCACTATTGATGGGAGAACAACTCCACGATCGCAAGCCCTCGGAGCTTTTGTATCGAGAGTAATGTATTGACGTGCTGAAAATCAAAACGTTGCCGATTCACTTCTACTGGAATTATTTTTGCAACAACTACAGTCTAATGTTCAATCTATTTTAGCATCTATATTTCCATTGACTGCACAGAAAGCAGCTGAAATTGCGCATTAAATTTTGGATATTCCACCCATTCAAGTAAGTGCAGTTTCTGATTCTTTTTTTAGCAAAAACCTGTTTCGCTAGACTCTGAATTGTTGGCTGGAATTAGATTGCTTCGCAAAGAAGTTACATAGTTACATTGTTCGAGAAGTCATTCTTGAAATCATCAGCATCGTTTTCGGCAGAAAAGCCCAGCTATTAAAGATGAACAGTGTTGGTATCATCGTAGATATGGCTCTAAAGCTGTTCAATGTATTTCACCTTGCAATTATCCATTAAATTCTAACTGCAAGGAGTAGAGGCAACATACGCCTTGCCCAACAGTTCTCGTCGCCTTTTTGTTCGTGATCGTAAAACAAATGTAAATTTCCTTGTTGACACAGATAGTGACTGTTATTTAATTCCTGCTACCGGATTCGATAAACTGTCTGTATCCATCCAAAACTTCTTTGCAGCTAATGGTACTACAATAAATGTTTATAATCAAAAATTATTATTTTTAGATTTAGGTTTATGAAAAAAAAATTGTTTATCCATTTTATGTTTGTAATGTTGAAACTGCAATTATTGGCGCAGATTTCTTACATCATTTTAAATTGCAACCAGATCTAAGAAATCGTCGTTTAAATGACATAGATACAAAAATATTAAGTTCATAGTATTCTTAAAAATGCTGATGTATATTCGGCAGAATGTATATTTTGTGATGATGATTTTACAAAACTATTGAATGATTTCCCTAATATTGTGAAAGCGCCTTGTGCAAACCAAACTGTGAAACATTCTATTATGCATCATATTGATACTTTTGGCTCTCCTGTTTTTGCAAAACCACGCCGTCTAGCATCTGATCGCGTAAAAATTGCTAAAATGGAATTTAAACATATGTTGGATTTAGACCATATGCGCCCATCTAACACCAACTATGCCTCTCCTTTACATTTAGTTCTTAAGAAAGGAAGTGAAGATTGGCGTCCTGTTGGCGACTACAGGGCCCTCACTAGTCAAACAAAACGAGACAGATATCCCATTCTAAGAGTTTTGGATTTTAACGGCGAACTACATGGGACTCAAATATTTTTACATGTAAATTTAGTAAAAGCTTTTCATCAGATTCCGATTGCTCCCGAGGATATTCATAAAATTGCTCTTTGTATTCCTTTCGGACTCTTCGAGAGCACTCGGATGCAATTTGGTTTGTGCAATGCATCTACTACCTTTCAAAGATTTATGGATGTAGTCACTAGAGTATTAGACGGTGTTTACGCTTTCATTGATGATATATTAATTGCTTCTCAATCTTATGAACAGCACATAGAACATCTTCGAACTCTCTTTTCTAGATTAGATCATTATGGACTGAAAATTAAATAATCTAAGTGTACATTTGGCGTTTCTTCCTTGGATATTTTAGGATTTACTGTTTCTAAAGAAGGTATTTCTCCAATCCCTGATCGAGTAGATGCAATTCAAAAATTCCCGAGACCCACTACCCTTACTCAACTTCGTAGATGTTCATGTTCGTAGATGTAGGCATGTTCAATTTTTATTGTAGATTTCTTCCCAAGGCCGTTCATATACTATCACCATTAATTAAATTTCTTGAAGGCCATACTAATGAAAAGAGATTATTGCGTTCAACAAAAAAAAAAACTAACCCTTCTCTTCAATGGTCTGAGGAAGCTGAAAAGGCATTTACAGATTCTAAGAAAGCTCTTGCCGAAGCTACCCTCCTAAAACATCCCATTCCTAGTGCTACTTTAAGTCTTTAGACAGATGCATCACATGTGGCAATTGGAAGTTCATTGATGCAATTGTGTGATGAAAAAGGGGAACCAATTGCATTTTTGTCAATGAAACTAAACAAAAGCCAAGATGGTTCCACATATGATCGTGAATTATGAGCAATTTATGCATCTATAAAAAAATTGCGTCATATGCTTGAAGGTCGAAATTTCTCAAATACTGATCAGGGACTCAACTTATACTGATAAGATAAAAGGATTGCTCAGGAACAAGTAAATGACCCTGAATTAGAATAATTATTAAAATCTAACACATCTTAAAAATTAGAGAAACATTATTTTCCTTTGGAGGATATTCATCTCATTTGTGATATGTCAACAAACCAACCCTGACCTTAATTACAAAAACATTCAGGCAAATAATTTTTGAAAATGTGCATTTTTTTTTATCTCATCCTGGTTTATCAGCTACTTCAAATTTAATTTCCAAAAGATTCATTTAGTCAAAAATGAAATCTGACATAAGAGACAGAGTTTGTACTTGTGTGGAAGGCCAGCGTGCTAAGATATTTCAGCACACCAAAGCTCCTATTGGCACATTTGCCGAGCCGGATGCTCGACTAATTATCTCACATACACCTAGATTTCATAGTACCTCTTCCCATTTTTGTTGGTAAGCAATATTATTTTACAATCATAGATAGTTTCACTAGATGGTCTGAAGAAATTCTTACTCTTGATATTACTGCTGAGACAACTGCACGTACACTGGTGCATGGATGGATATCCAGATTTGGAACACCAGTAACAATTACAACCGATCAAGGTAAAAATTTCGAATCCACACTTTTTCGTGAACTAACAAACATTTTAGGTAACCATCGAATACATTGTGCATTATACCACTCGTAATCAAATGGTATGATAGAGAGACTACATAGACATCTTAAAAGTTCTCTAGTGGCTCATGAAAACTTAAAATGGACAGAGATTTTACCTGCAGAGTTGGTAGGTTTGCACACTGCTATAAAAAAGATTTGTATGCTACTAGCTCTCAACTTGTTTATAGCACTACGTTGCGTTTACCATCTGATCTTTTAAGTGACGATTCTATTGTAGATGCAAATATAACCCCCACTTATGTATCTAATTTAATTTCAATGATGAGAAAACTAAATCCAACAAATGCAACTTATCATGATAACAACAATTTTTTGTTAATCCAACTTTAAGTTCTTGTTCCCATATATTTTTAAGAATTGATAAAGTAAGACCTCCTTTAACTCCTTCGTATTCTGGACCTCACATGATTAAAAATCGATCTGACAAAAATTTTGTCATTGATCTAAAAGGTAAAAGTATAACTGTCACTATTGACAGATTAAAGGCAGTCTATGAATTTTCAGAGGAAATACCTCTAAGAGTTACACCAAAAGCAATTCAAAAATTTTCACTTGCTGAAAAATTGTTACAAAATGAGAAAACTCTCTCTAAAAATGTGAGGAAAACAATATAAGGGGGAGACGTTCATTTTCCTAAGCGATTGTGCGAGGAAATTTAAAAGTAAAATGTATTCAATTTATAATTTCTGATTATAAAAATTTATTTGTATAGTACTATAATTCATTTCTTATTGTTCTATATTGTGCATTCTTGTATTATTTTCTTTGCTTATGAGTGTATCTACTTCAAAGTGATTTTCGTTCCCTTCGTCACTGGGGGATAGTTTGCTGTGAATGCAGTCATATTTCATATCAATTATGACTACATAATTCATGTTAGATTAATGGTGTGTGGTTGTTTTGAGTCAAATAAAAGTTTATCAAAATATATTTATTCTTCTCTTTTAAAACTTTACAACTTTAATATTCCTCCAGCAGACCGAACGACGCCCGTGTGTTACCGCAAAGTATATACACGTAGAAGAAAGAAAACTGAAACTGACGATCACGGATTCTACGGACGTACAAGAGCGCTTATGATGACGTCACACACGAGACGAGGATCAAGTTGCTCGTGTAACATAATTAACATAAATTATGCTTTGCAAATGAATTATGACTGCATTCACCACAACCTCAAGTACTCGAGATCTACCCAGCGTAAATAAGTGGAGGTAGAACCGCTTACAGGGGGGATGTAAGGTTAAAAAAGACACAAGGAAATATCATCCTGTATATATCTCATAAATCCTATCTCTTCACTCTTCTTCTTTGTTTTTTTTATTTCATGATAAATCATATGTGTTCAATGCACATTTGAATAAGCTTGGTTAACTTTTTAATAAATTTCATGCACGTCCAACTCTTTTTTTACATTATTTTGAAATAACACGGTTAGCCAATATTCTTTTTTACACTGAAATTTCGTTATAGCATGAATCCCCCCCTTTTCTTAAATTCTAATTTATACAGTGTTATCAGAAGGTGGACGGTTTATGCGCACACATGTGTGAGTGACTTGGTCTACTTCTTGGCTTGTTTACTTTGCGTTCTGGAGTTACGTGGAATACCCGAATCTTATAATCACTTTTTTCTTTATTTCGTTGTACTTCAACTTTAACACAGTATTTCGGTTTCCAGCCAAATTGGAAATCCATCACGACACTGTTTCGACTATATTCATTAGCTTGATTTAAAAAATTAATTGTTTTAATGTATTATTAACTTGAAATATGTATTCTTAGAAAAACAATTTCTGTTATGTATGATTTTTTTTACAAATTTTTGTGCATTTTTTCATTTCGATAAATCAAGTCGAAGGTGATGTCGATAATGTCGAAGCCATTAATAGCTCAGCTATTAATGGCTGATTTAATTCGCGAGGGCTTGAAATTTGCTACAAGTATGAGACAACATTTTCCTATGATTCTGACATGGAATGTGCTTTAAAATTTGAAAGTAAACTTAGGTTTTGTGTAGCAGGATATCAAGAATTATATAAGCAATATGAGAAACAAAAACAAACAAAAAAAAAAAAAAAAAGAAAAGAAAAATGCCGCTAATAACAGACTTTGTAACAGCAAAAAAACCCAACAAAGACGGTTAAAAACGAACAAATTCTTATTTTTGAATCAAAGCCGACAGTTGTACAGGACATGTCTCACACATCCACCGATGATAACATTTTTGATCAGGTACATAGTAAACATGCACACTTATTATCAAGTAGCGATGAATAGTTGTTAAATATTCCTAATTTCAATTTGAATTTTTATTAGTTGTACCTACCTATAGATTGAATTTTCACTGTACATTAATTTTAATTTTTTGGTAATAAAATTGAATTGTTTTTCTTTTATAAATATGTAATATGGATTTAATTATTCTTTATCTTTCACGTTTTTTTTGGGAAAATATTTGGAAATTTTTCATAAATACATATCCCCAAATTTATCAAATGTCACACGTATTTTTACATGGTATCCAAAGGAAAGTATCTACCGTGTAAAAAAAAAAGAGTTGGAAGTATATATAAATAAAAAATCAGATTGAGCAAAGTATCGTAATGACTGGTGCTCGCTAACCATTTGATTGTTGTTGTTGAAGAGCGCCAATGTCACTGAACGCCACAGGCTGTAAGAGCATTAGTGATAAGCGTATTTAGTAGTGTTATTCTTCCAAAAATAAAAAAGAATTTCTATAAATTGAATAATTGTTTTTGATTGATTGAATGCTTTATTTACGTCACACAAAGAAGAAGAAAACAAGATCTATAGGCTACGGATCTCATAATTTTTAACGTAGTTGAAAAGATGAGGGTGACTCCTGAATTGGCTCCTCCCCCTCCATACTTTCACATTACGCCAACAGAAGGACTTGGGATTGTTTGTGTTTTGGACTTTTATAATGTTCTTCAGAACATTTAGAATCTTGATATCTCAATAGTTCATTTAGAATACAGATTTATTGTTAACCAGAAGTCAATCAACGTCATCTCGACACAGTAACAACACAAACAATTACATAACAATCACAATCTAGACAGTTACAGTTAATATGAAATTCACACTTATAGTTAACATGAAACACACAGTTAGAGTTATCATGACATCCCCCCTTTAAGTTATTAATCATACAACAAAGTCATTTAAATAAGATGGTGGTTTACGAACACGGTTACTTCTTCTTTGGACATTGCAATTCGACTCATTACGGTGCTGCATATTTTGAGGATTTAAAACTACTTCTGAATCTGAATGGAAAGTACTTATATCATTGGGATCTGTTTCTATATGAAAGGATGTGTTTGATTTTCTGATATGTTTTCTATTAGGTCTTAAGATTTTGCCAGACTGATTTTTAGTAAAATATGAACGAGGATGCAATTTATGCTTTGAGACTATTTTAGCTGATTCCCAAGTTTTGTTTTTAAAATTTAATATTCTGACATCCTCTTCTTGCTTAAGCTCAGGCAACGGATGAGCAGTTTTGTCATAATGTAACTTTTGGATGTATTGTGTTTCAATCGACTTTTCTCGAATGTTATTAAATAATTCAGCATTTAATAATTTATTTGAGATTGGCAATTTAGTTTTTAATCTACGATTAAACATCATTTGAGCTGGAGATAGGTTAAGACCTGAAATAGGAGTATTTCTTTCAACCATTCCATTACTTGGGGAATAGTGAGGACAAATGAATGCATAATTAAAATCCCACTCATTTGAAAAATTCTAATAAATATAACTAGTAAATGGTATATTATCAGAAATTACAGTATTTGGAACACCAAATCTAGAGAAAACTGTTTTAAGTTTAGTTATTACTTCATCTGCACATTCATTTGCAAGTTCAGCAATTTCTATCCATTTTGAGTAGTAGTCCATTATAACTAGATAACTTATATAACCAAAGTCCATTATATCCACTCCTATCTTTTCAAAAGGTCTATAGGGTACTGAGTGAGGTTTTAATGGCTCTTTACTGTTAGCTTTTTTAAACTTTTCACATATTACACACTCTGATACTACAGTTTCTATGTCTGAGTTCATTCCTGGCCAATACATAATTTCTCTAGCTCTTTTCTTACATTTTTCAATCCCAAAATGAGCTTCATGAATTAGTTTTAACATATCTTTTCTCAAACTATAAGGTTCAATTAGCTTTTCATTGCTAAATAACAATCCTTCTTGAATATATAGATTATTTTTAATTTTATAATATGTCTTTACACTACTGTCTACACTTTTGTAAGATTTAGGCCAACCCTCTTTGATATATTTTAGAGCTATTTTTAATTCTAGATCTAACTTAGTTTCTTTTTTAAATTGCACTAGTCTCTTTTCACTCATGGGTAAATGTTTTGCAACAGTATGCACAATATTTAGCATTTCAGGATCATCCCTCACAGTTTCATTAACAGGAAATGCCCGTGATAAAGTATCAGCGAGAAACATTTGATTTCCTGGTACATAATTTATTTCAAAATCCTACTTTAATAGTTTTAAAATCATTCTTTGCATCCTAGAAGATATTTTATGCATAGGTTTCTTCACAATTGCCATTAAGGGCTTATGGTCACTTTGTATAGCAACTTTACGTCCATATACAAAATTATGATATTTTTCAAATGAGAAAACAATTGCCAATAATTCTTTCTCAATCTGGGCATAATTCTTCTCACTGTTTGTTAAACTGCGTGAGACAAATGATGCTGGTTGACCTTTTTGGATTAAACAGGATCCAAGCCCATCTTTTGAACTATCACATTGTATTATAATTTCATCATTGGCACTAAAAAGTTTTAAAATTGGAGCTTTAGCTAACAATTCTTTAATGCTTACAAAGGACAATTCTTGTTCTTTTCCCCAATTAAATTCTACATTTTCATGAATAATTTATCTTAATGGTGCAGTAACTTTAGATACATTAAGTATAAATTTAGAAAGAAAATTCACCATGCCCAATAATCTCCTAACTTCAGTTTTTGATTTCGGTGTTGGCATTGCAACAATTGCTTTAATGTGATCTGGATCAGGTTTTATACCTGATTTAGATATAATTTGACCAACATATTTTAGCTCCGACACCATATATTGTAGTTTATCTGGATTAAACTTTATGTTTAATGATCTAGCTCTTTCAAGAACCTTAGACATGATTGCATCATGTGAATCCTCATCATATCCTGCAATAATAATGTCATCAAAATAAATCTCTACACCCTCAATATCTCCAAAAAGCTTCTAATTTCTTTTCTGAAATACCTCAGGTGCAGAAACTATTCCAAATGGCAATTTGTTGAATTTGTACCTTCCAAAAAGTGTATTAAATGTACAAATTTCAGAGTTAACTTCATCTAGAAGTACATGCCAAAAACCATCTTTCAGAACTACAACAGAAAATATTTTCTTACCCTCTAATCTACTAATGATATCATCTGTACAAGGAATTTGATACTGCTCTCTTTTTATAACTTTGTTAAGATCTCTAGGGTCTAAACATAATCTCAGATTTCCATTTGGTTTTTCTATCATAACCAAACTTTGTACCCAATCAGTTGGCTTATTAACTTTTGACACTATTCCTTCTTTTTCTAAATTATTTAAGGTACTTTTTAATTTAGGTTGCAAAGCCTGAGGAACACGTCTTGGAAGATGAATTACAGGTACAGAATTATCTTTAAAAGTAATGTGATATGGTTCACTTGGAAATTCTCCTATTCCCGTAAATACATCTTTATATTGCTTAATTAACTCATTTTTACTTAATACTTACATTCAATAGCATCAATTCTTTCAATAAGTTTCAATTCCTTACAACCTTTTAACCCTAATATTGGTTTAGATTTTACATTTACTACATAGAAAGGCAAAGGAACATTTTTGAGTTTATTAGTAGAGCAATTAATTATAAATGAACCATCTGGCTTTGATTTAAAATTACCATATGTTGTTAAAGATAAATTAGTTACACTAAGTTTTGGTTTAACTTTAAACATATTCAAAATATACAATGGTAAAATATTCCCTTCGGCACCAGTATCCAGTTTAAAATTAACATCAAAGCATTTATGATTTACATCTAATGTAATACTTTTAACCATGTTTCACATACCATTTCTATATTTTTATCAATATAGTCAGTAAAACTTATCATATCACTTATCTTATCATATACTTAGTTTCATTAACAGTAATAGAATCTAATATATAAACATCCAGTTTATTTTCAGGATTGTTCATTTCATGAATGTTCTTTGTATTCTGAAAACATTTAACCACAAAATGATTTTTCTTGTTACATTTGGTGCAAATTTTTCCGAAAGCTGGACACTCGCGAGGCTTGTGTTTCCTTCCACACTTTTTACATTCATACTGAGACGACTTCTTCGGTCGATTCGGGATTTCCTTTTTCTTCACAAAATTTATCGTCGCTGTTTCGTATTTCATGTTGCGGATTTGTTCCCGGCTGGCTTCAGCTGCCCTGACGATTTCAATTGCCTTTTCCAAGCTTAAATTATTTTCTCGAAGCAGTCGTTCTTGTAATCCACTATCTTTATAAATTCCCAGGACGATGCAATCTCGAATCAATCCATTTTCTTGCTCTGCAAACTCGCACGTGGAAGCTAGAGTCTTAAGATGTGTAACATAGGACTCAATTGTTTGGCCTTCCAATTGTACACATGACAAAAATTTATATCGCTCATAAACAACATTCTGTCGTGGTGACCAGTAGTCTTCAAACTTTTGAAGAACTTCTGAATAGTTCGCTTTGGATTCTGGTAATTCAAACTAGAAGGTATTGTAAATTTCTAGTCCTTCACTGCCTAAAAAATTCAACAGGATGGCAATTTTGATTTTATCCGCTCGTTCATCTTTCACCTTGGCGAGCAGATAATTCTCGAGCTCTTGTCTCCATTTTCTCCTTTTTTCTTTCACTTTTCCAAGGGAAAATTGCAGCGGAGCAGGTGGCCGTAATGCTTCCATGATGAACGTAGTTATCGTTTCAATATGATTGAATCACTTACACTTCTGACATCATGTTTGTGTTTTGGACTTTTATAATGTTCTTCAGAACAATAAGAATCATGATATCCAAGTAGTTCATTTAAAATACAGATTTATTTTTACCAGAAGTCAATCAACGTCATCTCGACACAGCAACAACACAAGCAATTACATAACAACCACAATCTAGACAGTTACAGTTAATATGAAATACACAATTACAGTTAACATGAAACACACAGTTACAGTTATCATGACAGGGATCTTTATCAGATTTATCATGCATCAGCCTCTTTACACGGTGGGTCCTTGATGTCATTAGGATTCAAGTACTCGACTCGTCGAAGGCAACGCTGGCCTCGCGTTCACGACCAGGATCACTAAGCTACCTTACACACTCGTGTATATATATATATATATATATATATA
>BMAW01044255.1:12238-24899 GCA_019974015.1 Nephila pilipes
AATTAATTTTATTTTCCAATGTACTGTAAAACCAGTTCCTCCGAAACTCGATAGATGGCACCACGAAGCAGCATCATGTAATAGCTTATGCATAAGTATCTGGAGTGTCAGGAATTCTCAGGAGTATCTGGAATCTCGTCCTTGTTGGTGACGTTTACTTCATATAGTTCCAATGGGCACAGTTTTCGTATTTCTTTAACTCGGTTGGTCACAAAAGTCATCCAAGGATTTCTTTCTTGATCCAATACAGACGTTTTCTTGGTCCATAGAGTCACTCCAGAAAATTGGTTCATCTCTCCATTTATGGAATATTTTAATGATATCTTCAGGTAATTTTGAATCCCAAGAGATTCCCAATTTCCAGCATTCCTGAAGAAGTAATTTAGTAATTAATGTTATAGGGCAAGTTAACCCTATAGGATCGAATAGCTGGAGTGAGCCAGACAGAATCTTCCTTTTTGTAATTGGTTCATCCCTGTTTTCTATTTTATTCAGCTCACAAGACAATGTGTCGTCTCTCAAATTCCATGCAAGACCTAAAACCGGTACTTCTTTTTCGTAATCTGAGCTTTCTTATACAAATTCGTTTAACTCAGAAATGTAATTATTGTTCCATCCGAGTAATTCAAATTTAGATGTCTTCAGAATTCTTTGAGATTCTGATCTAAAATGTTCTAACTCCGAAACAGAGACTAAGCTTGATACACAATTATCGACATACATCAAGTCTTTGAGTTTCATGGCAAGACCTTTTAAAGGCTCTTCTACCTTAGTTGTTGAAGTGTCTTTAAATACTGCTCTGTGAGGCAGATAATGTACACTTAAGTCTTTAGAAATGTCATTGTTCTGATTAATTTGTTCAATAATATCTTCTCTTTCACACTGATTAAAAACTTCTTGATATTCATTTAACCGATATTTGTTGATTTAATGGATCGAACTGTATTTCTTAGCCTTTTTTGGGGTATCTCTTTATTACCATGTAAAGGAGGATGTCCATCTAACCAGGGTAGATTCACCTTTTATCTGCCAGTATTGTCTCTGCTAACGGTTTCTCTGAAATGTTTCAAAGCGATTTATTATGTGTCCCTGTTTGATACAGCGAAAACAAAAACCTTTCTTAATTAACATCGATTTGCGCTGTTCAAGTGGTAAACTTTTCCCCAATTCACAACTTACACTCGCATGAGATGAGATTCCAAGAACAGACACTTAGATTTCGCGGCGGAATGATAAACAAACAACTGACTAGCAATTGCTTCGGTCCCTCTTTCCCTCTTAAAACCGGGTTTAGCTTTTTGCCAACTCACATTATTAACCCTTAGAGGGGTATGAAAGTGCGTATTTTGAATCTCTTTTTTTTAAATATAACTCCGTCTTTTCTTTCGCGATTATCTGCTTGTTTGAAAATTCAATTAAATCATTTACAGAATATTCTCCTCCGAATTCTTTATGTAATTCAAATACCAAATCATTTGGCAGTGCTTTTAGAATTACTGGGGATAATAAAGTACTAAAAGTATCTGAAGTGATGCCTAATGATTCTAAGCTTCTAATATGAATCTGAATTTTATCAAATAGTTGCCGCAAACTTTTTACGTCATTTGAACGTTTAAATGGGGAAATTTCTAATAACTGACTCATATGGGTGTTTATTAAAGTTTATTTTCTGCCGAATCTCTGTTCTAACAAATTAATAGCTTTAACATAATTTTCGTGAGAAATAGAGAAAACTGCCGATAGTTTCCAAAGCTGTTCCAGTTAAATGGGCCTTTAAATAATTAAATTTACTAACGTCGTCTAAAGATGTATTATTATGTATCGACGTTTCGAAAGAGTTCCAAAATGTAAGCCATTCACTTATATTACCAGAAAATTTTGGGATAATTATTTTCGGTAGTTTGACGTTGATTATTTGATGTTTAACATCTTTTTCATGTGCTGAATAATTGGGGGGATTGGGAGGGTCGTAAATACCTTTCTTTTGATTCGAACTTCGCAAATATTTATTTGCTTTCAATCTCCACGTTACAATTTTTGCATGGTATTCTTCAGCTGATTCTAATTCTTTATCCAGATCCTCAGGTTTCAATAACTTTTCTATATCAGAATCAACTAATTTGAGAGAATCCATTTTATCATTTAACTGTTCTATATAAAATTCGATTTCGCTCTCTTCAGCAGTTACTTCGGTTTTTTGAATTTCTAATTCAATTTTAGAAATAAGTTTAGTAACTGACGTTCTTAGTGTTCTGCGCTTCTTTTTGCATAACTTAATGAGTTCAGAGTTTTCGGTAGCCATTTTATTGCAACTATCAAATTTATCAAATATGATAATCAAAATATATTCAAATATATCACTTCAATCTCTTATATTTGTATATTCAAATTTTAAAACACAAACTCTAATCCCCACAGGGATGCCATGTTAAGAAACAAAAATATTATTAATTAAGTTTATCGTTTTTTCAGATTAGATATGTCATTAATTATTCATTAAGAATATCAAAATTTGACTTACCTTTTCTGTCATTCCGGGGAGCTGGTGCTTTATATCTTTAGTTGCAAGCAAAATAAACTCATCATCTTATGCAGATGAAAACTCTGCACTTCCTTGAAAATAAAATTATATATTCACATTAATTACAACAGTTACACATCACTATAAGACACAACACAAGTTACATAGTAGAGTAAAAAGCGTTTTCTCTCATTCTTAGTTCTTAGTTAGAGTACGTTTTGTTTTGACGCTGCTCACTCCAATCAACAGAGTCCTCTAGCGGGAGTCGCTTGGTTTCAGCTGGGAAAGTATTCAATTCGGGACAGGCGCTCTCCCTGCAAAGATTTAATATAACTCTGAAACATTGTGCGGGATCCAAAATGCCTTATGCAGATGCGTTATCACGCTTAGTGTGAACATTATCAATTATTGCTGAACGCAAGGATATTCATTTGATTTCTTTATATGTGTATTTATGCTATTTTATGTGTTCTTACAATTCTTTTGCATTTAGAATATATTGCTAATTTGGATCATTTTAAAATCATGAAGTTAACATCAATTAACGTTTCGTAATGTGTATGATTTTTGATGATTTTTAATGTGTAATAGTGTTCGCGCTTATGAGTTGCTTCTTTTCTTATAATTAGTATTGTGCATTTAGTGTTAATTATTGTGAATTAATTTTGCATTGTGTGAATATTTTGAGTGTTAATTTCAAGAGTTTCAGCTGCTGAGTTAAATTTGTAAACATATGAAACTTCAGAGCTTGGTGGGGAGATGTAGTGTTCCCCTCCCCTCCGTGCAATGGTTCAGAGCCTCCGCTACGCAGCGCTGGCTGTACCACCAGCGAGGAGAGAGTAAAAGGAAAGTTTTGTGAGTGAGTTGAAGGTCTTAGTACCATGGGAGTAGTTAAGTAGTCTTCCCTGGGAGTAGTTAAGTAGTCTTCCCTGGGAGTACTACAAGCCTATTTTAATCTTTAAATAAAGTTTAGTTATGTTTTAAAAGTCGTAACTCATTTCACTATATCTTCGAACCATGATCAAACATTACAATCAGGAACTGCTTACCAAAGTTTGCCTTGATCATTAGCTAGAATACGATCACCATTGTTTCTTTTTAGTGAACAGTGGCATTTTTAGGCATTGGCAACGAAGAAAACATTTTGTTGCTATAAAATAAAAAGAAAACTAGACTTTGTACTCTTCCGCAGTTTTTATTCTTATGGAGACATGTTTCGCTAGCGATTTAGCCTCATTTGGAACATTGTTGTAAATGAATTACATCTTATACAAAAATTAGAAACGGAGGGGAATTTTAGAAAGGAGAAAGGTCAAGGTATAAAGAATTTGCTGGTCGATCTCGAAGTAACGCCTTCGCATATTGAGTTTTGTAACTGTCTCTCATATGATACACATCGTACTGGATGCTAGTTAAACAAGTGATGTCACCAAATCAGCTCTTTAGATGATTTAGGTAAGTAATTTATTTAGATACCAAATTTTTAATCGAGACCCCTCCCCCCCGGTCAATGGTGTCTCGCTTTACGAATGTTAAAATGTGGTCACCTTAATTTAATGCTCATTCACAAGGTCATTTTGCTTCACAAAAAACGAAATCAATTGTTTACATACCTCAATTTAAGGCACTAGTTCAAGAAACCGTTTCAAATTGTATCTCTTACGCCTTATCATCACGGAAATCTGGTAAATGAGAAGGATTCCTTCATTCAATTCCAAAAAGTGATGTACCTCTTGAATGGTACCATTACGACATTTTAGGACCTTTGTCTTCGACAAAAAAAGTTATAAGTATCTTTTTAAAATAGTTGATGCCTGTTTCAAATTAGTATGGATTAGTACATCGTCAACATGGACGTTTTTGAGTAATCATCCCTCCAACAAACTGCATTTGGCAACCACTGAAAAATCATCACAGACAAAGATAGTGCATTCACATCTTCCGAATTTGAAAGTTATTACCAAGAACAGTCGATTGAACACATTTCCCTAAAAACGGGTGTACCGCGTGGTAATGGTTAGGTTGAGCGCATTCATGGAACAATTATCTCAGTTTTAACTAAGTTGAGTAACGACGAACCCGAGAAATGGTTTCAGTATGTCCTTTGATATATATATATATATATAATATTTAATTAATTAACAAATATTCCAAAATCATTATTTTGTTTGTGTGTAGTTTTAGAAAAAACACCCGATCATAGAGGGCGCTGCCTCTGCTACTGAAGGGAGCACGCTCTCGAAGGAGAGTCGACTGGAGTCATTGAAACAAGGAAGACGCCCTTGTTGATGTCTCGTAGCCATGAAGACGATTTGTGATTTTAGACGTTGAAGACGATAATTACTTTTGTTTTTAAATGTTCTTGTGAAATGTCTTGTCCAGTGTGTGCAATAATTGTTAACGTGAAACGTCAATATTAAATATGCTAATATTCAAGATTTGATTCTTAATTAGAATAATTAGTAACATCAGCCCTCCCACAATTCAGAATGGAGATTTATAAACTCATCATTGGATGTAAACTTATATGATGCAAAACTCGTGTTATAGTGTAGGACTCATGATTAAATTGCGAACTGATTGAATTTTTTTTAAAAAAAGTGTGATCATTATTGGACTAATGTATGCGGATCTACAGGATACTAATTCAAGACGGTAAGGTGAATCAGATTTATTCATATTTGCTAATTTAAAGAAGTAGATTGGCGATATTAATGTGATAAGCGATGCACTGAAGAATCTGAAGAAAGAAAAAATTAAAACTTTACATAAGTTTATTTTGATACAGATGGCGATGCTAAAATACGGAAAGAATAAGAAACTTCAATGGTTTCGAATTAACAATTAATGACTCTAATTTTAAGTCTAAATTAAAAATTGTTAATGATACTTTTTCATTACATGAATTGATTACCATTTGTGATATTCTGAATATTGTATTCCAAGGAACAGAAACTGAAATAATCAAGAAAATATTAGTTTTATTAAATGATGTAAACTCGCTCTATCAATATATTCAAAATTCGAATCAATCTGTATCGGAAAACGAAACGGGAGTAGAAACAAAACAAAACCCATCAGTGCAGAGCCAGAACATTAATGAGTCAGCAATTTATTCTAAAGAGCGATGTTATGATTATGGCACCACTCTAAACCAAAACATCTCGAAAAGCTTTTCAGGTGTTGAAAATGTTATTTCTTCTTTTAATGGTGAATTGCATGAAAACATTTCAGTTTGGTTGGAGCAATTTGAAAGCGCGGCGAACATGTTTAATTTATCTGATTGCAAGGACTTGCACGAATTTCGAGAAAAACTAAAGGTTTACGAGGTTATCAAAAATGATTTATGAGAGAGAAAAGTAAATATAATTTTAGTAAAGTAAAACAAAAACCTGATAATTTTGTAAATCAGAATCTTTTAAGTAATTATGATCGAAATACTAATTTTTTTTAATTGTGGTGGTAAAGGACATTTATCTAAATTTTGTACACATAAGAATAAAGGTTTTAAATGTTTCAGATGTCAAAACTTTGGGCATAAGGCGTCAGAATTTTCGTAATTAACTATGGAAACCAAATCCAATGATAACGTAGAATCTCTTAATATTACGAAACAAACATATCTGTTCAAAATGGTTCGTTTAGGTTATTTAAATATTAACTCATTGGTAGATATTGGAAGTCAAGCTACGTTAATTTCTAAAAATATATTTGAAAAGTTAAATACTTGTGAATTGAATCAGTGTAATTCAATTTTATCGGGATTAGGAGATTGTAAAATAAAGCCCATAGGTATATTTATGGGAGGGATACAAATAGATAACTTTAAGTGTATTACTGACATATGCGTTATTGAAAACGGTATGATACCGCATAATGCTGTTCTAGGACTTGATGTAATTTTGCAAGGTGAAATTATAATAAATGAAAATGGATTTACAGTAAAAAATAAGTCTCCGTGTGAAGAAAACAATATTTTAACAGTTGTGCTAGTTAATGTTAATTGTGATGAAATTGAAGAAAATATAGATTATAATATTTCAAAAAACATCAATGATGAAGTGCGTCAATCTGTATTATTTGATTCACTGATGAATGATGATAGCACTTCATCATTCAACTAAATAACCAACCGAAGAAGATTAAATCAACTAACATAGAATTAAATATTTTAACTAAGAATAAGGAACCAATATATCAATGATGGCAACGTTTACCCTTTTCGGAAAAAAAGATTCTTGATGCTCTAAGTAGATCCTGTATTAATATGTTTTGCATTCCTATGGAAAATGATTTACCTAAACTTAAATTAGCTCAGAATGAGGATAGCGAGATAAAAACAATTAAATATCTTTTGAAAATTTACAATTATGAAGACTATTTTGAACGTAACGAAATTCTCTATAAGTTTGTTGTGCCTGAAAGTATGCAAACTGAAATAATTAAAAATGCTCATGGAAAGGGATATATGGGAGTTATATAAAAAGAGAAACACTTAGAAGATCATAACTTTATTTCTAAATTGAAAAAAAAAAAAAAAAAATTGAAATAATAATCGCTAATTGTTTGCTTTGTATTCTTGTAAACCACAAAAAAGGAAATCAGGAAGGATTTCTTCATCCAATTCATAAAAATGATTTACCTATACATACGTATCACACAGATCACCTTTGATACATAGAAAGTACTGCAAAAAATGTAAATCATCATCGGATTACAACTTATGAAGAATTTATAAAAAGATGGTGTGTAACATAAAATATCCAACTATACTTCCTTTATTTGACTGTGAATCTATCAATTATGACTTTTTCCCCAATTATGACTATTTTCCTGCAAACATAACTGATTTATCTATGTTTTTTGAAGCTGTTAGCAAAAAAGAAGGGAAAAGTGAAGCGGATGACATAGCAAGACAATGATGTTCCAAGATTGATAAATGCTGTTCGAATTATCAACTTGTTACTGCTTTTGAATTTTCTCTAATCAGCTTTGTTTTCTAGGTTGAGACGATCTTTCTCTTGTTTGATTCAAGAAGCTGAGGTCATCTTCTTCCAGGATGGGCGAAAGTGTAGTTTAAGAAGAAACACCCGATCATAGAGGGTGTTGCCTCTGCTACAGAAGGGAGCACGCTCTTGAAGGAAAGTCGACTGGAGTCATTGAAAGCTATAAAGAAGATTTGTGATTTTAGATGTTGAAGACGATAATTATTTTTGTTTTAAATGTTGTTGTGAATTGTCTTGTCCAGTGTGTGCAATAATTGTTAATGTGAAACTTCAATATTAAATATGCTAATATTCAAGGTTTGATTCTTTAATTAGAATATTTAGTAACATCGGCCACACCATATATATATAAATATATATATATATATATATATATATATATATATATATATATATATACATACATACATACATACTTATTCTTTAACCTCTTAATTGTGATTCACGTCTTCCTTAGATTCCTTGAACGAAATCCTCAAAGGTATCAGTATTAATTTAATATCATATAATTGCTGCATATGATTACTTTGATTATTAATCGAAACGATAGAATTTTAGGGGAAAAAATCACGCTTCTGTAATAAATTAATATTAAATTGAACACCGTTTTCTAATTTATTCAGGTATTAGTGAAAATAAAATGTCTTTGGGAATTTCTAAATACGAGTATTATTCATATATAATCTAAGTAAATAAATTAAAGAAAATGTTGGTAAATAAGAATTTTAAAACTTTCTTATTTTATAAAGTGAATCTTGATTTTTAGTTAAAAGCATTTAATATTTATCTAGCAAACAAACTAATTAAAAATGCTTTCATATGCAATAAACGAGTATTTAGATATTAAACTCCAGTTAAAACACACAAAATAATATATAAAGTTATTTTGTTAGCAGTATCTACAGTAGTTTTATTTTAGTTAACAGTATCTACAGTAGTTTTATTTTAGTTAACAGTATCTACAGTAGTTTTATTTTAGTTAGCAGTATCTACAAATATTAAAATACTATGTGCATAAATTTGCATAATTATTTTCTATATTTTTAATAAAAGAAACAAATTAATAAAGTTACATATGAAATATATTAAACATTTAAATTCATATTCTATTCTTGTTCTCTTTCCTTCAGTAATAAGAACAGAAAACAAAGAGAAAATTTTCATAAAAAATTCTTCATAAATTATTCTAAAATTTAAATAAATTCAAATTGGTGGTAATGCCAATTATTACACCAATATATATAAACCTGCTGTAGCAAAAACGTCATCGTATAATTAATCTCACATTATAAGCCCTAAAATATATGTTGATAATGAAAAATATCCTTTAGGAGAATAGTAAACACATATAAAAAATTTTAATATATAATTATGAACATCATATGAATGTCATTTTTTTATTTTTCTAATTAAAACCTAACTGAAACGCGAGAATTTTGTAATTGGTTCATACATTTAAAAATAACAATGTAAATTAGATTGAAAATAATAATAAATACAGTTAAATGAGGGGGGGAATTCAGTTTTGATTCCATTTGGAAGCAGAAATCGATTACAAATGATACGTGAATAGTTCAAGATCTAAAGATCTGCCTTTCAAATGATCCTTTCCAGGTTGGCATCACTTTTTCCAGGTTGGAATCACCACTTTTTTAGCAATGCAGACTTCCTTTAATGACCAGCTTGATTCCGACATACTTTGGAAGTCGACCACTTGAAAGAGCTAGGTCCGTTTCCCATCAACGTTATTCTTATTGGTACCTACTTCGCTTAGTTCGGGTCTGTCTGTTAAAAAGACGTACAGCCGAAAGATCTAGTTCTTCCAGAGCATTTCCCCCTCCATCGTTCTTCTGATTCCAATTTGCCTCGCCTCAGGGGCCGTTCTCATTGCCCGATCAAGGTCGGTCGACGCTATTCCGATGATTCTTTTTTACTGACGTTCGTTTTCCATGGTAGGCACTTTATATTTTGACACTTTCTCTTCTTAGTGATTTTCCTCCCTCCTCTCTGCACAAATACTAGCTTTTGCGTTAAATCAGGGTAGTCCATCCCGCAGGCCGCATGCAGCATAGTATACCTATCAATGCCATCAGAGAAGGGAGTGCGGCGTATGTAAACTAACATTAGAAATTCGCATTTTAGAATAATGGAAATTTCGCTTACCTGTCAGACAGGTGGCTTTTCGAATAAACGGCTGAAATCCAATAACTGAGAAAACAAACTTATTGACATCATTAAATTATTATGAAGATATCACAAAACATTTGCAATGAGCATAATATTCGCTACTAAATTTCAAAACATTATATGCAGATCATTACTCGAGGAAGGCAGGACTTTCCTAGAGAGCCTCACTCCTTTTCATCATTTACCAAGAGTATGGCACGCAGCGCCAGATTCTCTAGTTTCAACGCGGAGTGGAAGAAATATAATACCAACTGCAAGAAAATATAATTCTGTAAAATTAATTCAATAGTTATAGAGCCAAAAAAGTCTCTTTTAAATCAAATCCTATCCCCTGACACAGGAATTTGAAAACAAATTCTAGAATTTTTTGAAATAATAAAGATTTTATTTTTATTTTTGCGACTCCATTTATAGTTGATAAATATATGCTGTATGCAAGCTTTCAACGGAATGCATATAATAGCAATCTGACATCCAATTTAAATGGAAAAGTTTCATAAAGTATCTTTAGTGGATATTCTTTCCAATCGGTCTCGGTTTTTGATAGCGAATATTAAACACAGGAAAAATATTGATTACGTTGAGTTTAGTAATGTTAAAAAGAAAGAGATTACACGATGACCAGTTCAGCATCATTAGTGTATTTTTATTTCCCGAGATCAGACATAGCAACACGTTCTACCGGCGAAGTGGTCAATTGCCACTTTTTTTTTTTCAAATATATATACACTTCGTTTTACAGTTCCTCTTCTCAGCTACGCCAGCCCAATATGGGCATACTGTGCAAAACCCAATCTCAGTATCCTCGAAAACTCTCAAAGCTCAACTATTCGGATGATCGCCAAGGCTACCATGTTCATGAAAAACAAAGATATCTATAGAGCACTCCAAATTACAACTTTTAAATCACCTCTAATGTTAAAAGACCCAGGCAAATTTTTTTTGATTTTAATCCCCCATAATTAAAAATTTTTTACTTTTAAATTACAATTATTCACTACTAACTACTTTAACTCTCTTGAAAACATCAATAATATCAATATCCAAAATCTTGAAAAATATTCAATCAATTCTAATGTTAAAAGACCCAGGCAAATTTTTTTTGATTTTAATCCCCCATAATTAAAAATTTTTTATTTTTAAATTACCATTATTCACTTTTAAAACCTTGCTAAAATTTTAACCTTTTTCCCCTTTTTCTGATAAAAACTCCTCCCATCACATTTATAGTCATTTTCTCACCCACGAGGGCATCCGATAGCAGCACCTCAGTAGCTCACCTATCAACCAATCCCATAGCAGCCTATAAACTACTTCATCTCTACCGAAAATTCTCCTTCATGTTTTCGATTCTACGGCAACAGTTCTCTTCTACGATAGATGGCACCAGATTTCCTGGCAACTTCTTTCTCCCATATGTTTAAAACTAATCATCCAATCTACATGAAATTTGCTACAAATCATCTCTGCTCTCTACTTTTCAAAATGAAACCACCATCCTCTCCAAGAAACATTTAGGGGGGGGGAGCAATAAGAAACTCAGAAAAATTTAGTTTGAACCAAGATTTTCTTCTCGTTGTGGCGTTGTGGAAAATATTTCGAATCAATTCAATTCATTTTAAAAATCTTTTATTTTCAAATTTTTCATTTTCGCCGAATAGGCTGCCTTGGATAAAGAAAAGTAAGTTTTAATGTCTTCTATTTGCAGGAAGTCGTGAGGTGGATCTGGATACAGATTAAGATACATTAAAAACATGAAAAAATTGAAAAATAAAGATCTTGACATCACACTGTGCGTGACCAAAAATAGGAGCAGAATTCCACTAAGACAGCCACAGCAATACGTACGCGCAGTGTAAATATGATGTGCATTGCCTTTCTAGTTGATCTTGCTAATTTCCATTTTGGCTTTGAAACAGTAATTCTATAAATTTCTAACTTTTGTGATATTATGAACACAGATTTTACCAAAAATAAGTAAAATAGATGATGAGTGTCGAGCGTTTAGTGAAAAATGGACCAACAAATATTTCTTTGGTAATACAGGAAATAAAGCAGCGTGTTTATTGTGTCATGAAACGATAGCCGTACTTAAGGAGCACGATATGAAACGACATTACGAAACAGAGGATTTAGCAGAAAAAATTTCCAAAGAATAACACAAACTAAAAGCTGCGGAGTGTGTGAAGAGGCTAAAGGAGCAACACACACATTACATACAAAGCAATTAACACTTCAAAATAGCTCTACAGAAGCAAATTTCAAGATACGCACGTTTCAACAGGCCTGGCCACCCCGCATGCTGCATGTGCCCGCCTGATGTCAACCTGCGCCTCGCAGATCTGAGTCCTCTAAACAAAAATTTAAACTTTTATTGTACATAAAAGTATCAAAAAAACATTCCATCAAGTGTCATTCGTATTATTTTCTATTAATAAAGGAATATAACAGTACATTGATATAACTGCGGTCACAATATTCATGTTCAGAAACAATTAACTTATTTTAAAAAACTAACTTATTTCTAAAGTAAATTTTCTTTTACTTTATACTAATAACTTATTTTAGAACTCCACTCAAATTAAGCATCCAACAATGCCTCTTGTTGTAACTGTAACTGTCGCCTAACTAGGAGAAACCATGAGGCTGATTCCCATTCTCGAATCATAGGCGTAAAAAAACTGAACGCAATCTTTTTCACGCTCTGCTCTTTCCCTCTCGCTTTCGCACCCTGCTTCGTCTGTAAAACGTAGTTTTTTAATGTGTGTTATCTGCATTAAGGAGACGCCTTCAAATTATTAATAAAATACTTCTTTATGGAATAAAGTCCTTCTCCATCGTTTATGTCAACACAATCATCATAACATAACCAAATTTAAGTAGATGATGCTATTCTCTCTCTCTATAAACACACACACACACACACACACACACACACACACACACA
>BMAW01044255.1:37335-69087 GCA_019974015.1 Nephila pilipes
ACAGAAAATCCAAAATGAATCTTCAAAATAAAATGCTAATCTATACTGCAATCATGCGACCTCTTCTCAGCTACGCCAGCCCAATATGGGCATACTGTGCAAAAACCAATCTCAATATCCTCGAAAACTCTCAAAGCTCAACTATTCGGATGATCACCAAGGCTACCCTGTTCATGAAAAACAAAGATATCTATAGAGCACTCCAAATTACAACTTTTAAAAAACACATTCAAAAACTTGCCACTAACATTTTTAACTCTCTTGAAAACATCAATAATATCAATATCCAAAATTTTGAAAAATATTCAATCAATTCTAATGTTAAAAGATCCAGGCAAATTCTTTTTGATTTTAACCCCCCATAATTAAAAAAATTTTACTTTTAATTACCATTATTCACTTTTAAAACCATGCTTAAATTTTAATCTTTTTTTCCCTTTTTCTGATAAAAACTCCTCCCATCACATTTATAGTCATTTTCTCACCCACGAGGGCAGCCAATCGCAGCATCTAAGTACCTCACCTATCAACCAATCCCATAGAAGCCTATAAACTACTTCATCTCTACCGAAAATTCTCCTTGTTTTCGATTCTACCGCAACAGTTCTTCTCTTCTACGATAGATGGCACCAGATTTCCTGGCAACTTCTTTCTCCCATATGTTTAAAACTAATCATACAGTCTACATGAAATTTTTTACAAATCATCTCTGCTCCCTACTCTTCAAAATGAAACCACCATCCTCTCCAAGAAACATTTATTTCACTAGATTTGGGGTAGAAGAGCGCTCCTCGCTCTAGGCACCCATGGAACATTCAACGTCAACGTTTCTTTCTTCAAAAGGTTTACTGTGCTGAGCAATGAGATTTGCAGCCGAGTAATTTGCCGCGCTCTCGTATGACAATTTTTACCAACATATTTAATTATAGACGTCGACTGTTTCTTTTTGTTTTTCATTGGATTTGCAATTAATTCCGTTTGCTCTGATTCGCTTTTTTGACTAGCAAATTTGTGATTTTTTTTCAACATGCCGTTTTACAGACTATGTTCTACATACCCCACTGTTCCAGAACATAAAACACACACCGCTTTATCGTCTTTACTAATCATGCCATATTTCTCAGTCCACTAAGTTTGAAATTCTCTGATGCACTTGCTATCTTGCATTTTTTTTTCCTTTTGCCATACTAGTCATATTAAATAACAGTTAAAAATCGTATATATGACACAAATAAACATTAAAATACAGTTGTATCAACGAAATTTACTATTATGCTATACGTAAACAAACTATTCGTCATTAGCAATTATAGTCCACGACGTAACTACATAACAAACTAGCTCGCTTCCTGCCCGCCGCCCCTCACCCGAATACTCCGTAGCGTAGGATCACTCGTGTTCGTTCGTATTATGCTTCATAGTGAACTTTGTGATCGGTGGCGTGCCCAAAATATTGTGTCGCGTGCTACTGGTTCGCCATGCCTGGGTAAGGGGATACAAATATATACTGTGTGCAGCTGACGAGTGCACTCGACGGCTTGAAGCCACCTGTCTAAAAACTGTATCCTCAAAAGTGACTTGTGATGCATTATTACAAAATTTTTAAGAACTGTCAACCGAAAATAATTTATACAGATCAAATCACATACTTTACATCCAGTCTCAGAAAAAAAAATATTGAAAGAATAGGATCTTCCTATACGTTTTCTGTTCCAGGACACCCACAATCCAATGGTCTCGTAAAAAGATGGAACGGTTTATGGAAAAGTACAATACACCATTCTGTGAGAGAAAGCACTAACGATTGGAATAAGCATATACCTTTTCTAATATTGACTTATCGCGAAATACCCAATCAAACAACAGGTGTTAGTCCATTTCAAATGTTATATGGTCGACGTCCTACTGTCCCTTATTTATTCTAAAAAAATCTTGGACTGAAGACATTCCTATACCCATCGGTTAATTAAAATCTGTTATGAATTATCTCAATGATCTGAAGATCAAACTTCAACTTGCTGCTGAGCAAGCTGGTATTACTTCTGCTACTAACGAAGCGAAATACGCCCTTTATCATAATCACCACAAAAAGTATAAGAGTTTCGAAATAGGTGATGAAATTATTGCTCTTGCACCTGATAGTACACATAAATGTACACGAAATGGACGTTCCTAGTATCATTGTAGAAAAGTGAAGTGCCCTCAGTTTTTTATTTCAAATACCTGATAACAGTGTAAAATACTTCAATGTAAACAAAATTTGAAGAATTACCTCCGTATTTACCGTTAACTGCACCAGCAAAGGAAATAAATCAGAATTTCGAAGTAAGTTTATTTCACTGTCACAGGTTCCTTCTCTGACTACAGTTCAGGTTAAAAAATTTTGATAGGGCTGAAAGCTGGATATAATTCAACTGCGCTTGCGCAGTAAGAGATTTTTCGGATGTTTACATTTTGGTGAGTGATTGTGAACAGTTTTGGCTTGGGATATATTTAATCTCTTACGATGGGTAAAGTTAAGGGAATTGCATCGATTGCTCATTTAGATTATTTAGAAAAATTGCAAGCCTGAAGAGAGAAAGAGACTTAAGAAACACTGACGGATTTGCAATGATATTTGTGGATTCCTTACTCCGTCAGTGTCATTAAACTGTCATGTTATTTCTTTGAAAATCTCCTTTTTTCAAACAACTCACCACGTTGCTTTCTATTACATTCATGCGAAGCTTTGTTAAGGCCAACACAATTTTTTTTCGATCTGTGGGAAATAAACTTTACTTACAGCTATTTCGCAAAAGAAGTTGAATTAGAGGCGAGTGCAACACAATGATCTTATTGAATATCGAGTTCAGTTGGTAAAAAAAATCAGTCAATGTCATGGGGTCTATTTTGACCAATGCGGTTTAATCAGTAACCGTAGGTTTGGAAAGTCGGAGTTAAGTAACCGGTGTTAAAACACAGCGGCGAAATTAAGTTTAGTTTACTTTTTTTGACATCGGTTTCCTAACTCCGGGTTTCATATTCCAATCCAGTTTATGGTTAATATAGTCATTGATATTCAAAGCAACAACATTGAAGTCATTTATGAAACCGATATTGACTTTGGCAAAATTGAAAACACACCTGTAACAAAACCTACTCCAACTGATGAAATTTATATAAGGGATTACTTGAATTTTTCACACCGGAATGCTGATCAAATACAAGCTAGTATGGATTTATTAATTGAGAATTAAGCAGAATTATCTGAAACCACCAAAATAACATTCAATCTTGATGGCAAATATTAAGCCTAAAATGCAAAGACTCAATCGGATTCCTGAAATTTTAAAAGAGGTAGACGGACAAATAAATGATCTCTTAACGTTAGATGTAATTGAACCTTGCAAAAGTGAATAGGGTCCCTATGTGCATCAAAAAAGGATGATGCGATACAAATATGCGTAGATTTCTGTTATTTGAATTATTTGACTGATTCCGTTATTTGAATTCTGATGCTTTTACAATGCCGAATTCGAGTAGCAAGCTCCAAATTCATAACCTTGCTTGATTTTTTGAAGGGATACTGGCAAATCAGAATGAGTTCTGAATCAAAACAGCTTACTTCATTCGTCACTCATAGAGGACAATACACTTTCAAAGTTATGCCTTTCTGTCTGAAGAATGCAGCCACTACATTGCACTCTACCATTAATCAACTTTTAACCCATCAAAAAGCTTATGCCGAGGCGTACATTTATGACATAATAATAATTTCAAGTAGCTAAAAAGGTAATTTAAGACATCTTGAAACTGTTTTATTTAGCCTAAATGAAGCTAATTTTACAATCAAACTTCAAAAGTGCAGTTATGGTGAATCTCAAGTGAAACTTCTCCGACATGTAGGTTCTGGTAATCATTCACCATACCTTGAAAAAGTACTTGCAATTAAGAATCTTTTACCTCCCAAGCCTAAGAAATATGTAAGAAGTCTCCTAGGTCCAGAGACGTTTATAACCTCTCCGGTGACCTAGGCACTTCAAATTGTTACGCTTCCTATTTCCAGAGCAACCTCCTCCTTCAGTACTTACCTTTCCAGTTTTGGCTAGGTAAAGCCAACTCTCTTACTTAACTCTCTTACTTTTTTCCTTTTCTTTGTTTTTGTTCCTTGGAGAGTTTTTCCATTATTCACCGCCGCGTCCCCGAGTGGCCCCCACCCACTCTTTGCCGCGGCGAAAGGAAACCACTACCAGCCACTCTGAGCTGTAAGGAAAGGATAGAGACATGGTTTGGCCACCCTTGTCCATTTCTTGTCTTATGGCATCACGGACCACTCACCTACCCTTTTGTAAATTAGTAACGTAACTGAATGAAATCGTTTGCAATTATAGTATAGAGTATACATTACTGTACGAACTGTTTTCAACTTGTTAATTATTATATATCTTATCGCTTTTCCCTTTAATTGTCTTTTACTTTCAGACATCATTAATATTTGTTGAGTCACTGTCATTGTACTCGTACAACAAAAGTTTTTTTCTTGATTTTATCGTTGCAAAATAATTAATGACATAATTGTAATCAATTTCCATTGTAATACCATTTTTTTGTGCATAGCAACATCAAACTGTTAAGCTTTTCATTTTCCATAGTAGATCTGATTTCAGTCTTTACTCTTTTAAGAGCAGAAAAGCTTCCCTCTGTTGTACAGTTTGTCACAAGAGTCAAGTGAATTCTCATTACGATCTCTAAATTTAGGAAGGTACTTTCCAACTTGTTTTTCTTGATGAAGGAAGAAATCCCTTGTTGTTATTTTTTCCATCTTCATATACAATTTGAAATATTGACACTCTTACACTAACTGTTCTTCATTGATGTCCTTGAGGTAGCTTTGAGCCAAGTATTTTGCCTGTTTTGTCATACTTTCTTGCTCCTTTTCATGAAGATTTCTGAATGTTTTGAACCTTGTGTTAAGGCTTCTTAGCAATCCCTCCTTTTGTTTGATTGTGTTATAAAATTGTCAGTAATTGGTAAGAAAACTCCAGCTCGAAATACCTCTCTAGGAGTCATTCTCTCGAAATCAAGGTCTCTTTTCTCCTCTGAAAAAAGTTTCATTTTTTAAAATTTTTTTCATAGCTGGGCCTCAGTCATATTAGTTGATTGCAATTATCTTGCCTCGTAATAATTAAAGTTGGATTTTTTTTCAGATAAAAACAAACATAACGTCTGTAACACCTTAGTAGCACCAATTAGATCAAGATCTTCCTTCTGCAGTTTTGTCTACCCTTTGTAAGATTTCGTCCCAAATCACCGTCAATAAAGTAGTCTGAAAGCTTTCTAGTGTTTAGAGGAATTCTTCAGCTGTGACTCGCGTGTCAGGTGTCTGAGTATTGTCCCTCAAGGACGTTCTTGATTTCGTTACGAGCTCTGAGAACATCTACTCTTGCAGACCATCGAGTTTCACTCAACGATTTCACCATATGAAATTTTAAGTTCAGTTTTCAGCTTTTGTTCATTGCTTCTTTGCACATGATCTCTTAATATATTTAATCTATGATTTTGTGACGAAGCAAAAACTATAAAATCCTTGTACAAAAGAACAGAACACAGTAGCTTCAATGCAGGCTTTTTCCGCAGTAAAGCAACCTGCTCGGCTTAAATAAGAAGATGCACATGGTACAAATTCACCAAAGACATTTTTTCTCTCGTATTCTCGACTGTAAACCTGAGTACACTCCAGACATGTTTGAAGCATTGTCGTAACTATGGCTCCGACAGATTTTTTATACCTAGTTCAAGTTCTTCAGGCAAATTGAGAGCTGCTTTTTCCTTACCTTGAACTTTATGAGAGACGCCTGATAGTACTCGTACAAGGCATTCATTGGAGCAGGCAAGACATTCATTGAAATGTGCACATACACAAACATAACGCATGTATTACTCGCTAGGTACTTTCGCTGTAATTTAATTTTTTCTCTTTTTGCCATCTCCAATTTTTTGTGTCTCTAAATCTTTTGCACCCTGGGCGCGTATCTAAGCGGAAAAGTGGCCATGCCTAGGTCCTCTGTCGTAATGCCGATCCTAAGTGCCGAAATTTGTTAAAATATTGCTTCCTTTGATAGAGCATACTAGAAACAAAGCTCCTTGTGATACCAACTGGACCAAGAAGCATGAAGACTCTTTTGGGAAACTTAAGAAAGATACTTTTGAAGCTCCCTACAGTATTGTACCATATTTCCAAGCTCATTTTACTATCTCCTCAGACGCTTCTACATTTGCTGCAGGCGCCTATCTTGCTCAAGTCGACTTAAATGGAATTGAAAGGCCTGTAGCTTTCACAAGTAAAAAAATATCAAAGTCACAAGAAAAAATATACTAAAAAGGCTACTGTAAAGGAAGTAGCTTGCGACATTATCTTTGTCCTGAGAAAGTTTGAAACATATTGATACGGTATCTCAAGTTCAAATAGTTAGTGATCACAATCCCTTGACGTACCTGAAACAATGTTTATCCCCAATTGCTCGTATAGATTGTCTCTAGCTTCGGAATGGTTTAACGTCAGTGTCAGTCATCATAGTGGTTAGACTCACTTGAACGCTGACACACTGAGTCTATAACAAATTATCAGACGGATGTGAAGGAAAGGTAGACATTTCTAAAACAATCACTTTATTGACAGCTAATCTACAAGTCTATAGAACAATCAAACAGGAAATCTGTACTATCTATATCCCCACTCAATCTCCCCTTTGGCTCTGCTACGCCTGGCTTCCTAATGCCCGCTATCAGCTTCTGCCCTACTACGCTTGCTTTCTCTTGAAAGCTTACACTATATATACAAACACATAATAGTCTTAATTTGCATATCTCCGTTCTCCTCTTCGGAGGAAGTCCTCTGATGCAAATATGTGCTAATTCCCCCCAAGAGGACTATCAGTGACAGGGTCGCTGATAGACCCGTCACAAGTCGACTGCCAGAAACTCATTAGACGAATACCTATACTATCGAATCCCGAACATTATTTAAAAAAAATAGAGCCTCAATGTTTCCTAGTATCCTATAATCAGTCTATGTTTGATTAATGTTTTCTAATTTTTTTCCAAGATTCAGATTCTTTAAATTCTCCAATACATGTACATGTTTTTTGTTGTGATTCCGTCTTTAAAGGAGAAGTGTGAGGCACTATCGCCCTCTAGTTGAAGAGAGCTCGTCAGCTCCTGAGTCAGTTGAAAACAAACTCTCGAAGGTAAGAAAACGTACCTATGATCCTTAAGCTCGTAGATGAACTCTAAACCCATTTTATATTTACTGTTTATATTTTAGTGTGTATTAAATATGAGTAGGGTCGTCCGAAACTATTAAAAGAAAGTGAATGCTCGTTGATTCTATGCCACCTAGAAAAGAATCCGAGATCACATTTTCTGAAATGCAAAGTTGACTGTAATGAATGTAAACATTTTAAAAGATGCAGCCCTCCGCTAACCAATGCTTTCACAAACTAGCTCTTGAGCCAAATTAATTGGCTACCCCTAATCTAAGGCATTGGTTTCCAACCGGAGGTTCGCGAACCTTCAGTGTCTCGTGAGTTGTATGAAAGGGGTTCGCCAAAAAACATTGTAATGACGGAATTTAAATCACCAACGTAAAATAATAATAAAATAATAAATTTACAAACATACATTTACTGCACTGTTAATAATTCGAAAATAAAAATAATAAAAATTTTAAAAAAATAAATGAAAGTGTTCGTTAAGGATATAAATATTGAGAAAACGTTATCACTCCACGAGGACCGAGGCTAAGCCACCGATAAAAGAGACAAGACGGTGAGTCTCCTTCAGTGATTTTTTACGACCTTGACAGTCTGTCCAACAAGTGACGCCTGTTCCCTATTGAATAGCAAAGCAGAAAGCATGATCATTTTCCTGATGTAGATATTTTCTCAACTGTATAAGCGCGTTAACAGACGTTCGTTCAGACGCTTATAAATCTTGAGTGATTCAAATTGCGATTAGTAGTGTGCTACTGTAGTTTTGTTTACTGAAGTCCTCTATTGTAAACAACTTTTAATGATTATTTTACCGCAATTTTATTACGGTTTGATGGTTACAAACGGGTCAAGAGTGATTAAATCCTGTATAAGCAGATTCAACTTCAGCACCTGATTTCGAAACAACGTAGGGTGATGATTCTGAAAGCTGTAGAGAGCTGGTTGGTTGATTGAATAGAACTGGTGGCCCTGAGTCCTCTTGGGACAAATTGTGACAAACACAGACATACAATATCAAAAAGTTTAAATGGGCCATATGCAAAAGATATCACAAAGCGTATGCGTGAAGAAAAGACAGTAAAAAAATTGACCTGATTCCTTTATCAAATATACAGCATCGCGAAGAATTAATGATTTGGCAAATGATATGGAGTTTGAGAACTTTTGAAGAGATTAAAATTGAATTGTTTTGCGATCTATCTTGACGAGTAGCATCGCTGTAGTAAATGCTACACTATGGCTTGTCTACGTATGCTAAAATAAGGGGATTACAACATTTTAATATGGTCAATGGTTTTTTTTAAAAAAAAAAAAAAGAATAAACTGTCATATATTTACTGTGTGTGTCCATAAATGGTGCAAAATTAATGTCAGAAAATTAATTTCCTAGTCCTATTAAGAAGTACTATTGCGCTGGAAAAAAGAAGATAAACGAGAAAATTGAAGGGACTCATTGTTGCATTCATAGACAAGCACTGTCAGGGAAGCATTTCCCTGCAGAGTTATCAACTACTTTAAATGATGCTGAAAAAATTTATAAATTTTACATAATCGTGTGCTACAAACTGCCGTCTATTCTTTGTTGGATCGTTGGAAGTCTTCACGTTGCTTAACTAATCTACACAGAAGTTAGATGGCACTCCCATGGCAAAGCTTTGACACATTTGTTAGAATTGAAGTCTGACGTTCTATTATTTTTAATGCTCATTCATTTCATTTGTACTCTTGTTTAATGAATATTCTTTGGTTGTAAAAGCTTGCACACTTAACTTATGTAAATTAAATGAATTAAATCTGTCTTAAAAGGCACAAGTGTCACCAATTTCGATGTGCATGATAAAACTGAAGCCATGCTAAAAAATCAACTTTTGGATCCAATATCTGTAGATGAAAAATATGAATATTTTGATTCTCTCAACAACTTTTTATTAGAAAACTCATTTAAACTTGATGTTAATATTAAAAGCTATTAAATAGATCTGAACATCCGAAACATCTTCAATTAACTTTCGATGAATATTTTCCTAATAGACGTAATATATCCGTATTAAATAACTAGATACGTATAAATTTTTCAAAAAGATATAACATTAAGGGTAAGAGAACTTTCTGACTTTACTAGAAAAAGAAAAACTTATTGAGTTATTCTATGAGAGTTCTCTGAATGCTGTTTTTAAAGATCACTCTTTAAAGGATTTCTGGATCTGTGTTACAAATGAATATACTTTTTTGTCAAAAAAATACCCTCAAATCTTTATTGCTCTTTTGCTTAACATAATAGTATGAGAAAGGATTTTCAAAATATACTTACCTGAAAGATAAATACAGAGACAGATTAAATGTAGATTTTGATCTAATACTGAAAATTTCACGCATTAAATTTCTTTATTTCATCAGACAGCCACAAATATACTTGTACAACATTAAGAGGTTTTTTTTCTTCCAAATTTAATGCATGCTCAATTAAAAACTAATGGTTTGTTGAATTAATTTTGCATTCTTTTTCTTAAAGATATCATTAAAATTTTTATTGATTTTTTAACTCAGCAGACATTTTAGATTATGTTTCCATTTCTCATTATGAATTATTGTGCAACACGGAAAATAAATGCAATCTCAAATTTTATTGCTTACTAACGACTACATGGGGGGGGTCATTAAATTCTTTCGGATTTTAAAAAGGGTTCGCAAGGAGTAAAAAGTTGGAAACCAGTGATCTAAGACGAAAAGCTCCTGAAGTACATCCTCACTTCCTGTTCAGAAGCTCATCAAATGGGCCCCATTCTGTACCTAGCGAGTCGATTTCCACTTCGTCATCAGTATCCCGAAACAAACCGTCTTCAGTGCCATCCATAGCTTTAGAAGTCACTACTTTTTGAAGGATTCCATCACTGTTTCGACTATCACTTTTTCCTGTGATTTGATCGCGAAAGCACAACACATAGCTTTACTTATTATACGACTTTTCGCCACTCATCGTCCAGTTATTCCATTGTTCACGCATGTGATCTAAAATGCGCTGCTCAAAACAATTAAAGGATATTTTAAGTCTTATATAAAATAACGGTATAAGCGAAATATTTTTTCCCCAGAAAATGGAGGAAGGGAGTCAAAAATGCAAATTTTTCTCATTTTCAAACATCGGAGTATGCAAATTTTGAGTCTGACGTCAAAAACGACGCTTTAGCGGCAGCGAATGAAATTTGCCTTTCAGCTTAACGGAAGACAAAGCAGAAAAGAATGATTGACATTCAATAAGTGTGTTGTTTCGATGATTGCGATGTCTCAACGAAGACATTTAACCGATTCAGAAACCTGGAGAATTGTTGGAAGGTTAGATTGGAGGCCAAACACAAGCCAAAATAGCAGAAGCTACTAGAGTTGCACAAAGTGTGATTTCCAGAATCTGGAACCGTTTCTTGGAAACTGGAAGTGCATGTCAAAGACCAGGGCAAGGTCGAAGACGTGCAACAACGCCCAATGAAGATAGATATTTAACACTAACTGCTCGGAAGCACCGAAATATGAATGCCACTCTTCTTCAGCAACACCTTCGCTCGGCTACTGGCACCACAATTTCGACTCAAACTATCCGAAACCGGCTCCTCGCTGTAGGACTGTATGCTCGCCGACCAATGGTATGTGTTACTCTAAGAGCAAAGCACTGTCGCGCCCGTAGGGAGTGGGCAATCGAGCATGTGAACTGGAGGAGAAAGGAATGGCGCAATGTTCTTTTCTCTGACGAGTCCCATTTTTCTGTTCATCCTGTTGATAGGCGTATTTTTATCTGGAGGGATCGTGGCGCTAGAAACAATCCTGCGTTCGTGCTTGGAAGTTTCAGATTTGGTGGAGGGGGATTGAGGGTCTATGCTGGCATCTCCATTGAAGGGCGCACCGATCTCTACATCATTCGAAATGGAGCTCTGACCGGTCGCCGATATAGGGATGAGATCTTAAGACCTATTGTAGTCCCGTACGTTGCAGCAACTGGAGATGACTTCATCTTAATGGACGACAATTGCAGGCCACATCGTGCCAACTTAGTGGGTGATTTCCTTTTCGAGGAGGGAATCGTACGAATGGAATGACCAGCATGTTCTCCGGACATGAACCGAATAGAACACGTTTGGGACATTCTAGGCCGACGACCACCCCCCAAGAAACTCTGCAAGAACTGGAAAGAGCTCTTCTGGAGGAGTGGGATAGAATACCCTAGCTCCTCATAAATAGCCTCATTGACTCCATGGCTCAAAGGTGTTCAATGTTGCTGGCCGTCCGTGGGAATCATAACCACTACTTAAAACTCTTTTCTTTCAAGTAAATACCCTTTTTATTCGTTTTTTTCTCGAATGCATAAATTGTGTTTTTTCCTTTTTGTGTACAAATGTTAAGTAAAATGAATTTTTTTCTGCTAAACATTCTTCATTTTTTTTTCTTATATAGTCAACCACGTCTGTCGATCATCTATCAATCATATAAACAATTCCCCAGCCACTTAATCCACCCAAAACCTCAAAATCCTTTAATTGTTTTGAGCAGTGTAGTTTATTCAGAGAGATTTCTGAAGGTTGTAGTATCGATGTTCAACCACCCGGTAAAGCAGCATCTTACGCAATCTAACCGATTTTTAAAGTTCTCAATTGCGTTACTTTGACATCGAGTTTTCTATGTTTGTGAAGGACCAGTGACTAAACAATCACTTCTACTTCATCTGAAGTGACATGGCGGAAACTGGAACGATAAGGAGGGGATGGGGATGAAATAGAGATGAGAGAGAAGTTTCAACCGATTTTTTAAAAAAGGAAAAGTATCAAGTACCGAGTTCTATATTCTTTAAAATGTATGGATGTAAGGCGCGAAAGATGGTCGGCTTCACCGAGAAAGGTTTGTTGGCTATTGATGGTGCTATTGTAATGGTTTGGAATTGTATTGTATAAGGGAGTTGAGAACTGTGAAATAATTGTTCTTGTTTGTTAGAGAAACACCCAACAACCCCTTTCACAAATATTCCCTTCTGGAAGTACGTTGCAAAGAGTTCAAAGTAATGTAACCATTCGAAGTTCTTTATTCTGAAGAAAATGTTCAATTAACATTACTATGCAAATAATATTTATTGGAACAGTTGTTTTTAATAGTTATTCTAGTACCTTGTATTCCAATATTAAAAAAAAAGTGATTGGTGGCACATACACAACAATGGGATTTACAATTGCATGAAGGAAAGGTTTCGTTAAATATTTCTTCCATTTCTTTTCATTTATTTATTTTTCTTTTGAATTTTGAAAAGGAAGTATTTTTTTTCTTCAAAACCCAGAAAACGATGACGAAGGAGACAAAGGGAATAAGAAAAGAGCTTCCATATGAAGCCAGCTGCAACAATACGATTGACCATCTAAAGGATTCTCAGCTTCCACAAGAAGACCGAGTGACAAATCATATAAATAAGCCAGCGATAGCTAAAATATTTTGTAAATAACGGAAAATAAGGGTGCAAATCCCAATGATTTTTCTCTTCAATTGACTGGATTTAATCCCGCTTTCGTCGAGGAGAACTTTTAGGATTTCCATACAAATATTCTTTTTAGGGAAAGTAAATTCTTTGATTTTACATCAGCTATTTTTTAGCAAAATTTTTGACTTATCTTTTTTGTTCCTTTCTATTTTGGAAGAGGTGCACTTCCACGTCTGAAATGACCTTTTCTTTCTTCACTGGAACATAATCAATCGTTTACACATTATTTTTATTCTTTGTTCTCAAAATGTAAAATGTAAATTTATTGTTTTTTTATGTAGTAAAAAATTTCAGAATTGAACTTAAATATTTAAAAACACGGTGAAAAAATTAATAACTCCTAATATCACACCAGATGCAAAAAAAAGTTAAAAATAAATAATTTTTATAAAATTGTAAGAAAGGAAAACAAAAATAAATAATAGAGAATTCTTATAAATCTAAATTTTGAAATGTAAAATACTTTTGTCATTCTTTTTTTCTTAAATAACAATAAAAAATGTCTGCTTATTTTTACAAACGATTTAAACGCTCTTTGTAGATTTGAATTATTCAAAGAATCCAAACAAAAGATCTCTAAAAAGGTTTATTTGATAATAACAGTCCCTTATATGAATATGTTATGACAATCGAATTACAAAATCAGAATAGAAAAGAAACAAGATAAAAAGGGTATGTTTAGTATAACAATGAATAAAATAAAAAGTTTAAAATTATTTCTTGAAAAAAAAAAAAAAAAAGCTTTGCAAATCTTCAAAAAAATCTAGTCCAATCAAATTGAACGAGACGGTCCTTTCCAAATTTCCATCTAGGCTCAGAAAATATGTTAAAGGTCTTTCATTCATAAAATTGTACGGAAGGAGATGATTTTAACTAAAATTGTAGTGAAAAATCACTAAAAAATATTTCCTTTTTAGGAGATCTTTCATTTTTTCTTTTAGCATTTGAAGATGGAGATACTTTTTTTCTTTTATAATGAAATTAATCTCCATTGCACAGAACTCACGATATTCCTTTAAAACATTTTAGTTTTATCTTTTTATGTTTTTAAATTACGGCCCGCGCGGTTATTTCTTTCTAATAAGTTTCTTGGTACTTGTACATTACAGCGGCGTCCGCCAAATTACGATTTCGGATGTAGACGGTAAATCGCCAAACAGTAAGATTTATCGCCATGTTTGGTTGTAAACTCCTAAGGTTGCAGTCCTAAAGAACCAGCACTTCATTTTAGTAAAATATCGCTTGCCTGTTACGTTACTGATTTCGTATCTTTTTTAAATACCAATTTTGTTGCCTTTGAAAATGTCGTTAACAATTTTCAATTTACCAAACAGCGAAATGGATGCCATCTCCTTTTTTCAAGAGAAAGGAATTTTACCGAAAGCATTATTATGCAAAAGAGGTCACGTCATGAAGTTGTATGTTAATGAAGAAAGTATTTGGAGGTGCAATATTAAAAGTTGTTCGAATAAGAAGGGCCTCCATGTTGGAAATTGGTTCAGCGGTTCCATAATATCGTTCGTTACTGCAATATGATTTATCTATTGTTGGGTAGAGGAGTTGACGTCCATTAAATGGTGTCGCACTCAACTGAATATGTCAAAAGGTTCTACAGTGGATTGGAATCATTACATGAGAGAAGTGTGTTCTCTACTCTTTATTCTAAAATTTAATAAGCGAATAGGTGGACCCGATAAAATTGTGAAGATCGATGAAAGTTTATTCGTACGGCGTAAGACAACGGGAGTTCACACGCGAAATGTTGTAACAATGTGGGATTCCGCAAAGTAACGTAACAAGAAACAGCGCGGCATCATCTAGAATTGTATCTGGCAAAATTTGTGTGGAGGAAATATGTAGGGGAAAAAATGCTTTCGATAAAGTAGTGAACGCAATTTCGGAATTATGGCCTTTAATATAGATTGATGTTCTAAAAGTTAAGTAAATATTAATATTAAACATCTAAATTTTTATATTACTTATTGGGATTAGATTTATCACTAAACATATAAAAGATTATTAAATAAAAATATTATTTAAAAAAGTTTTATATTATTTATTGGTGTATTATTTGTTTTCCTACATTTCAATTTCGCTCTCCGCTTACATGACGCTTTTAACTAGCTTGGCGACATTGGCGTATTCTTAATTTGGCGGGCGTCGCTTTAATAGACAAGTACCAAAAGTACAATTAAATGGAAAACAATTCAATTTTTCATTCCATTTGCGTGTAGAAATTGATTATGAAATGGATAAAAGGACCAAAGACCTATTGGTCGGATCTACCCAATACAGTTAAGAAAAATTTACCCTAATTGTTTCCGTTTTCAATCTGCTTTGGTATGTAGGTCTAATAGAAGACCAAAACTCTAGTAGGTAGTAAATAGGTCTAATTCTTCTTTGCCAGGTCTTTTATCTGTCTGCGGAAATAACTCATTCAGAGGAGTTTTTTCGCCTTTACTCTGGTTCCCCCCGGATCCATTTGATCTATTTCTTTCGTACTTATTGCTTTTTAGCTGCGGTAGCGTTTTCGAAGGTTCCTCCGTGCACATGTCGGTTAATTGCTCTATTCGGGGAACTGTGTGAAGGTATAAGAGGGTTTCGCTACCCCGGTTCGACGAAAGGGAGTTTCGGAAGGTGGTGAACGGTTGGTTTTGAAGAACATTTGCATACTTCCAGGGCGAAAACGGCCCGAGTTTTCCAAGTGGAGGAAAAACGCTGGCGGTATCTTCAGGCTTCTCTGGCGGCGTACAAAACACGTCATGTTATAGAAGATTATATACCTGGGAGGGCAGTGGGAGGAAACGATTCGGAATGAATAATTCGGAAAAAAACTGGTTTCTGGTGGACTGCTGACTCGGGTGTTCTTACTCCTTTAGATGAATTGGTTCGAAAACACAGGTCATTCTTTCGATCCCCATCATTATAAGTAGATAAGGTTTAATTAATATGCGGAACAAATTATATTCAGACATCTCGGTTATTTCCTAGTAGTATATAATTAAAACGTTATAATAATTCCTATCACGATAACGATAAGAGCGGACTTATTCCTTACTATTATATTATAGTAACATTTATTAATTGTTTTAAACCAGAATCTGTGGTTTCAAGTAAAACTCTTCCAAATTTTCTTTATTTTCAAACTTTGATTGTATTGTAATTTCTGGAGGCCAGTGGTTCAACAAAAGCTTCAAAATTTCATATACTATAAAAACATTGAAATTATTTTGCGTAGATAGTTTATCTGGAATGAAAAAAATTGAGTTTAAAATTGTTAGATTCATTCAGCAATTTTTTTTTTTTTTTTTGTAATTCTTATTTTTTTTTGTCTAGCCATTAATGTTACCAAATCAAAATTCTTGATCATTACTATAGATCAGGGGTCATCAAGATTTTTTGATCATCGACCCCCAAAAATTTTATAACTCTCTTATCGACTCCCTGTATGAAAACGACAAAAAAGAGATAAACTTACCTGTTTCTTAAATAAATTAAATCACATAAGAAACAGTTAATTTTATTTTCTCTTTTGATTTCGACAAAATCAAATTTTTATATAAATAAATGAGAAGGATGTGCCTGATGACTCTTGGCTAGATTAAAATAGAATTAAAATGACTGAAGCCAGATTCACCCATATATGAACTTGGGAATGCAATTGAAAAGGAAAATGCCGTACAACTAGTTTTGGATATTTTTGCATAATATTTATATTCGTACAAAATTTACTCACAGTTAAATTATTTAAAAGCATATTTGCTTCAAGCTCAACTAATAATTCAATGACTTCATTTTGCAAATGACTGTCGTTATTTTCACCTTGAGCAGAAAGTGGCACGATAGTCAAATTTTGGATATCTACACTGATGTTCAGAATTAAAATAATTTTCCTATTTGGTCGATTATTTCTAGAGCTACTGGACAAATTTTAATGAAATTTGGTGTGTACATAGGGTTGATATAATACGAAAAAATAACCATTCATCAGTTATAGTACATATGTATGATCATGCATTATACTCATCGGAGTCGCAAGGTATGAAATAGCAGTTTCAGAATAGAACAAAAAAAAAAAAAAAAAAAAAAAAAAAAAGTGTTAATAGGGGAATGGTCCCCTCTTAAAGATATATAGGTCTCGCAACATGATTTTATGCTGGAAATAAGGGAGTTTACGAGTTTCTGTGGCAATTGGTCCCACTCCTTCAGCAACGCTGTTTTCAGGTCTTGGATGGTTCTCGGAAGGGGCTTGCGAATTGCAATTGCCCTTCCCAGAACATCCCAGTCATGCTTTATAGGTATGAGGTCTGGAGATCTGGTTAGCCAATACATCCGGCGAATATCCTAACTTTCCAGAAATTCGTCGACCAGCTGAGCTCTATGTGACCTCACGTTGTCATCGAATTAAAAGGAAATCAGGATCAATTGGACCCCTGAAAAGGCCGAAATAGGGCTTTAAGAGCTCTTCTCTATACCTCTCACGAATCGCAGTACCTCTATCAAAGACATGGAGGTGCCAACTAACAAAATGATGCCGGTCCAGAACATCAAGCCTCCACTGCCGTAATGGTCGATTTCTCAGACATTGGAGGGTAGGTAGTGGGTCTCTGGTTCTCTCCATAAGAAAGTACAGCGAAATTCATTGATAGGCTGAACCGGGACTCATCAGTGAAGAGAACGGTCACCCATTGATTTATACTAAAATTTGTATGATCTCTGCATCATTTTAAGAGGACCCTTTTGTTCGCAGAACTGAGGGGGACGCAAAAAATAGGTCTTTTAGCAAACATGAAGTCTTCTGGAAACAGTCACCCTTGAAACTCGGGTTCCTGTGGCCACATACAACTCGTGAGAGACCTGACAAACTGTAGCATCCCTGTTACTCCTCGCTATAACGGACAAAGGGCAAGCTTCTCTGGCCATCAAGGCTCTTGGATGACCTTGCCCAAGCTTTCTCTCGCCGAATCCGATATCCTGAAACTGTTTCCATAAGTTGGACACGCCCCTGGGCGTTAAATAGACTTCTCTGCAAATCTGGATTTGAGACTGGTCTGCTATTTTCTCACAATTCGTCACTTCATTCCAACGTCTAAACATTGGTCTTTACTTTTATTGTATGAATTTTAATTGAAACGATTGCTGCAAAAAAACACCAAGAAATTCGGCGAAATTTGTTAGCGAACGAAATGCTGATTTTGGCACGCGAGCTTATAAGTTCTGTTTTTTGACTAGTTCCCTCCCCCATACACATTTTTGCCTACCTATTCGACGTACTAGATTTGCATTTTGTGTTTCGAAACAGTATTTTTACATTTCATTCAATTCTTTTCATGAAATTCAACAAAAATTCTCTTAATTTTGAGCACCACTGTATATTTATAATATCTACAAAGCGTAATTTGAAATCATCGCTTTATTTTGGAGATGATTTGTATATATATTTAATTCTACATCGGTTATATCAAATTATCGTAAATTTCAATAGCATTGAAAATCTTCACGTAACAATGAAGACTTAAACAAGTTTAATTTTACTCGAAAGCTTATAATAATTGTTCGTGTTTGAATTAATGTAATATCTTTTCCTTGGTGACGTGTTTGAAAATCATTGAACTTTGCAAATACATCGGCCAAATAAGAAATATTGTTTTTTATTTTTTTGCATTTTATCACTTAAGGATGGATTTTATTTCAGTAATAAATTAAGTAACTGTTTAAGCAATTGAACAAGTTTTTGTAAAGATGCACCTCTTGACAACAATCGTACTTCGGTGTGCAATAATAATATTGGTTTGATAGTTCATCGTTTTCCTCGCAAAGCTTATCAAATAGTCGTGATTTAAGAGGTTGTGCTCTAATTTGGGCCATCTTGTAGAAAAATGGATCAAGAATCATTTCATAAATATGAGAAAGAGAACTCGTCGAGAAACACGCATACTTCAAACGGCAAGAAAAGATAAATAATTATTTTAAAAAATATGTAGGAATGAGAAATTAAAAAGCTCTACGAATTATATTGCAATTACAAATGGCATTCCAAATGAAAATTGTTTATACTGCATTACTGTCAATGAATTTGTGATTGAATAGCTTTGGTATTCATTCATCGAACCCCAGGGTTCGATATTGACCACTTTGCCGATTCTTGTTATAGATGCTATACAAATCAGACCAAACATAATTAAATTAATCATTTTATCTTCATAATAATGTTTCAATAAATATAAAATGTGGTATAAATAACTCCTGCTTTTTAGTACTCCTACATAGGGCGAAGAAATACTCAATGACCTTTGATTACATGTCAGTCAGTTCTATGACCTCCACATCATGAAGCATCTCATTTAGGGATAATTGTAAACAGAAGGAAGGATGATTTTTCTAGAACGATTTTGAAAACATTCAATTTTTATTTGCAGCAACTACAAGGCCTGTAGAATGAATGCATGACAGAGTTTGATGATTCAACTGTGAAACCTACCTAAGCTGCCCCCAACATTTGTTTAAGCAATAGGCTAGATCAGGGTTCTGCAAAGTGGTCTATGTCGATCCCTGGGGGTTGATCCGATCTAGAGGGTCTATGAATGAATACCAATGTTATCCAATCGCAAATTTATAGACAGCAACGCAATATGTACAATATTCGTTTGGAATGCCATTTGTAATTCTAATATAGTAAGTAAAGTTTTCATAATGATTATAGCTTATTTAATGTCTAATACCTGGATATTTTTTAAAATAATTATTTATCTTTTTTTAAAAAATTTAAAGTATACGTGTTTCGTGATGAGTTCTCATTCTTAGACTTGTGAGAAATTATTCTTCCTCTGATTTGTTACAAGATGGTCCAAATTAGTGCACAACCTCTTATCAACTTGACTAAATTTCAGTTGAGTGTTGGTCGATAAATAAATTTGTTGTTCTCTTTCTTTTATTGGGAGTTTGGAGTTGTCACAGTCTTGAAAAGGATTTTGGATCCAAGATAATTTCTCTTTCAGACCTGATAAATGTTGGACCAAAGTAATTTTTACATTTTTATCTGGATTACCGTTACTGTTTTCTAAAATATTATGCAAATTAGGAAAGCATTTAATATATTTCAAAATGCAAATTACCCAAAATTTCAATTTTAAAAGAGTGGCGTTAGTTTTAACTTGTACCTTGAAATGAGTGATAGTTGTTCCTTGCACCGATGTGTTGAGTTCATTGAAATAGGTAAAAATATCTGCTTAATACATAACTTTCTGAATCCAAACTTCCATTTAATTGCTGAGCTAAATGTGTGTGTGTGTGTGTGTGAGAGCGAGAGCGAGAGAGAGAGAGAGAGAGAGAGGTGCATGTTCAGATAAGAATTTTTTTTTTTCATCTTTTAATTCGCAAAATCTTGTCAACACTTTTCCATAAGATAACCAAAGGACGTCCGTATGCAATAGTAGTGTTTTATGTTAACTTCCCATTCTCTCACTCAATAAACTGAAAAGTCTTGAATTCAATGGTCTTGATTTGATAAAATTTATAATTTTAGCACAATCATTAAGTACTTATTTAAGCTCTTCTGGCATTTTCTTCACTGCAAAGGCTTGTCGATGGAGACAACTATGAGTACTTCTCATGTGAGGATTTTTTTTGTTTCATGCATACAACTACGCCATTCAATTTTCCAAGCTTTGCTCCGTCGGTACATACTTGATGACACAAATCCCAAGATATATAATGCTTTTTGAAATATGAATTTACAATTTTAAAAATTTCTTCCACAGTGCTTCTAGTTGACAGACTTTTGCAAATTAGCATATCTTCTTGAGCAGCCATTCCATTTATATATCTCACAATAACGAGCAAGCTCGATAATCCAGCTATAACTGTAGTTTCGTCAAGTTGAATAGTAAATCCATGCTGACAAGCTTTCAAACGTCTTATAAGCTCCCCTTTTCACAAAAATTAGACACATCTTTACCACTCCTTGAAATTGTAGTAACTGATGGAGGTACACAATCAATTAATTTAGCATGTTCTTCCCCAATCATAGAAGCAACTACATCTTTTACACATGGTTTAATTAAGCTTTCTGCGATTGTATGAGCTTCACCCTGTTGAACAATACGATAACTGACACGATACGATGCTTCCAAAACGTTATTATTATCGTTTTTAACAAAGTTCTTAAAGGTCATTTTTCTATTTTCCCACTCATTACATTTTCTTTTGAAATATTCAACATTTTTATTACGTAAAGTTCGATGATTTGTTTCTAAATATCTTTTCAATTTTGAGGGATTTAAACTGCTGATAGCATCCCATGTTCAATTTCAACGCATAATCTTTTTGGTTCATTTTCATCACCAATCCAGATAAAACCTAATTTTATACATTCTTCATTATTCTACTACTTTTTACGAATGGGTAAATCTGAATCACCCGACAACTTTTTGATTCTAACATCTGATTCATTATCGTCAGTAGTAGCGAAACTATTTTTTGTATTCCTTGTATGAAGTTTAACAGTCTTTAACTACATATCCATTATTGCTAGGATAGTATAAATTACAAAGTAATAAGAATTATCAATTATGATATAAAAACAAAATAAACACTCACTTGCATGCTTGTACGGGACTGTAAATCTCCAAGCGTTTTACTTTTTTGTGTAAAGCGATGCCTAAAATGATCCACTTAAGCACAACTCCGGTCGCGAAAAAATTTCGCTTTTCTTACATGTCTTCGAAAAAGTAGAATTAGTTTATTCCTTTCCCCTTTTAAGACGTGGGTAGTCGACAACACCCCTATGTAGTTGACGATTTTATTATTCATTTCGGTACCTTTGTCTCTAGTTCACAGCGATTGCATGGCCTCAGACGAATCTTGTGTGAAGGTCTGTTACGTCGTTTGGGGTTCAGATCATACCCGACGCTCAACGATCCATTGAGTTTCAGTAAGATTATAAAAAAGGAGATTAGAAATTATTCATTAGTAATAAGTTGAAGAGTTTAAAAGGTTTTTAATGTTGAGGTGTTCGTGGTTTTTTTTTTTTTTTTTGACATCTTATGACATAATCATTTTAAAAACTGAAAGTATTGATTATAATGAGAAAAACGAAAAAATAGAATATATTCATTGCTTTCTTATATTTTTTTTGAAATTAAGCAGATATTTTATATATATTTATTTAGCAATATTTTTAAAGATTTATGGGTATTTTACAAAAACTTAGTTCAATTTCATAATTTTAATGTGAAGGGAAAAAATGTGAGTTAACCAAGCAAAGACACAAAAAAAGTAATTTTTCCAAAAGAATAAGATAACAGATTCCCATCCGCCAACCCAATTTGCTAAGGCTTTAAATTAATATCAAATCAAAAGTGAAAAAATAATTTATTTTCTTCTTTAAAGTGGCTTTTTGTTTCATTTAAATAAATGGTTATATCGCAAAAACTACATCAAAGAATGCATTTAATTCGAATCCAATAGAATCTCAAACCAAGCTGACATGTAAACACTTACTGATACCTTGTGCCCTTATTGAAGGCAACTAAAAAATTCTCACCCTTTTGAACGAATGTCTCAATGCCTTACCCTAAGGGAAAGGGCGGAGTTCCGTAGTGGGCCATAAAATTTCCTGTTAAACGTTCATTGTGTTGCCACAACCCTCCACAATTAGTTATCTATCACGATGTCAAACCCTTAGGGGAGGGGGAAGAATTTGGAAAAAATACATCTAATTGAAATGTTTTCGGCGAGTTCACCGCCATACTGAATTACCAGGTATGTAAGTATGAAACCGGAATTTGCCCATAGGTGGCGCTAGATGTCGATGCAGTTACCGACACATTACGTCAGCGGTGTCTTGTTAATGTATTGATATCCGACAAAGATTTCCAACTCACAATAACACGAGTTTCATTCTTTGCGGACAGCACTACTTTTCTGTTTTCATCTGAAGAAAACCGCAGCCGAATCGCATCGAATGCTTCTGGAGGCATTTGGTGAGCATGCTCTCGGTAAAACACAGTGTTTCGAGTGGTTCAAACGGTTCAAAAGTGGCGGTTTTGACGTGAGGAACGAAGAACGTGGAAGACCACCGAAAAAGTTTGAAGACGCTGACCTGCAAGCCTTGTTGGACGAAGACGACGCTCAAACACAACAACAACTGGCGGATCAGTTAAAGGTGACCCTAGAAGCCATCTTCCCTTCGGATGAAAGCCATGGGAAAGATACAAAGATTTTTCTGTACAAAGATTCAGGTTTCATACTTACACACCTGGTATATGTTTGGTCGTTTCATGACTCACGAAAAAGCAACAAAGAGAACGCGCTAAGCTCAATTGTTCCCCAAAGTGTTGAATCTAAGCCAAAGATCGGTGGCCAATATGTGACCTAATGCGTCTCGATTAATGTATTTGGAGCACACGATTTTATTTTATACATAAAATATTTATTTCTACTTATTTTCACAAGCAAACAGTCTAATATTTTGGCGCTTTGATTAAATCTCTGTCAAAGTTCCAGGGAACTCTAGAGTTTGATGACCTGAGGTCTTGACATACACACAAAAAAAGGGAAAAGTAGATTGAAAATAAAGAATTGCCAAGATGTCTCGGGGCCGCGTTACACGTACTAAAATAATAAACCTACTGGTGAAGAAAAAGATTGGGGGTCATGATTCCCGTGCTTATCTAAAGAGGTAAGCCCCTGATTTGAATTGCAAGGCCTCCATTTTGGATGCGAAATACGATCAAATAAAGCATTCGACGGCATTAACAAAGCTCTATTTACCACTTTCATGAGTGAGTGAATATATAGGTTATTGGCGCAGGAGCCAGGTGTGGCTATGCTGTCCCAAACAAGATTTAACTGTGGTCTGGACATGCAAAAATTGGTTGACAAGAAAAATGGTCGAAAATAGAGACGTCATGCATGAGCTGTTCTATCATACCCTGTCACCACACGGGTCCTTACCACTTTCATTAGCACGATTGATGCTACGACATTTCTGTTCGGCATAAAGATCCCATTTCAGACACTCATTTACCAAACTGTGTAGGAAAAAAATATACTTTTATTCAAATAGATATTTAGAAATATATATATTGGGAAATATCTCAACAAAATATATTATATACAATTGGACAAGAAGCAGATGAGTTTAACTAATAAGTGCTTTCGGATCTCCAGCAGATTGTTCATTAACGTCACACTGAGAAGCAACATGAGGGCTGTTGGCTACGGACCTCATAATTTTGAGCCTCAGTCAGGATCTTCACCCCCGGACATTTGAACATAATTTGGTTTGCGGAAAATATACGAATCATCAAAACATTTCTGAAAATCAATTCCCGCCGCATCATTGTTTTCGGACAAAAACAGTAATTGAGCCTTTTTACAGAGAATGAAATACTTTTGATATATATTAGCTATGTTTTTTAAAGAAATAATAGCCTTTGCTGCCTCTCAAGTAAATAGCTATTGGGGAGTTAATCCAATGGTGCACCAGCGAAAAATAATTTTTTTCTCAATCATTTCCCTCCCCCCCCCTTTTTTATGATCATATACTTTATGAAAAAAATAGTCAAATTAATCTTCATTTGTCTTTATACAGATTTTTATTTTATACTAATCTAATTACAAAAGGCCAATTTCTGGTTTTAAAATGAATCAATAAGCTCTTCTCGCAAGGCAATTGTAGAATTACCTAAATTTCTTCCTCTTCAAAAATTTGTGCTTTCCATTTTAATCATTCTGTTTCAATTGTTTTTGTGGTAGTTCTTTAAGAAAAGTATTACTTGAAAGCATGTAAAAAATTCCAAATTACCTCCCAATCACCTTTTAAAATTCAGAGTAAATTTGTCTCTAGATATTTTCTGTTCTCACATCAGAATAGAAAATTATTATTGTTGAAGTTTAAAATACAATGAGACCGAGATTCTTATTCTTGCGTTTTGTACATGGATTGTATCCAAATTTAATTGAGAATATAATTACGATTTTTATTTTTATGTTGATGTAAAAATGTACCGCAACAATAAATCCTCTTTAATCCTAACAATATGGGGGACAGTGAAATCCACAACAACCTTGATGGTGTTTTCACTTACCAACTGAACTGACAATCCAAGATATTGTAACGTTTCAACTATTATTATTTTTTTTTTTTTTAAAAAAAAAAAAGACTTCCTGACATAGACATTTCGCCGATGATTTCTTTGATCTCCAAATTTTATTTTTACCATTAGTCATAATTTTAAAACGTTTTTATGTATTTCACCTGGTGTGTATCATCAAATTTTCGATCGTTAATTTAACCGACTTCCCATCAAGCTACAGCTCTGAAACTTTGGGAACCGTTCTTACTCGTCTAACAATGCAATATTTAGACATTTGCGACAAGTTTTAACTAATATATTTTTTTAATAATGCGTTTAGCCCAACCACTTGGCGCGATTTCTTTTGGCTGAACGTTAAGTCCGTAAAACGGACGTAGCCACATTTGGCAAAACACTGCCAAATAATTCTTGTCGCCTAGGGTGGTTGGGTTAAACTGCATTCCAATAATTTAATTTACCGGATGAATTAATTTTAGGTTTTATAAATTTCACTTGGTCTGTATATCATCAAATTTTCTGTTGTTAACCCACTTTCCATCAAGCTAGAGTTCTGAAACTTTGTAATCGTTCGTACTCCCCTAACAATGCAATATTTAGATATTTGTGACCAGTTTTAACTAATATTTCAAATTTTTTTTTTTTAATAAACTTTGCCACCATATAAAAACGTTGGTTTTTATTTCGAATTATTTAACTATAAATTTCATAGAAGTGCTAAAATGACTAATTAAAAAAAAAATTTGGTAATTTTTTAAAGCGAGAGAAAAACGCTTCTCATTAACTTTGAATCATTGTTTGCATGAAATTAAATCATACTTAAAATTTCATTGATAATGTCATTGGTTGCTTCAGTAACGTACTCGAGGGTAGGGTGCAAAGGGTCATATGCACCTCCCAAGAATTTTTCTGGAAATTTAAATATCCCAGTTATTTTGATTTTTTTTTTTAAATTATTATTTTCATCAATTAGAGGGGGAAAAAATTATTCCATCCAAACAAGTTACTGAGAAAAGAACAGAAAAGTGTTAGCTGTCTCCGAAATGTTTTCCTGGACTATTGTTTAAATACGAAGAGAAAAGGGTGCATCCTTATAGATGCACCCCTCATCCCAACAAATTCCTAGGAGAGAATTACAGGAGGTATTTTGAAACGTTTTTCTGAATTTCACTTGGTGTGTGTGTCATCAAATTTTCGATCGTTAATTTAACCAACTTCTCATCAAGCTAGAGCTTCGAAATTTTGGGAATCGTTTGTACTCGCCTAACGATGCAATATTTAGACGTTTGCGACAAGTTTTAACTCATATTTCAATAAGTCAAAATATTCTTTCCTCTCGGCGCTTTTATGATTGAGGAAAAATTTTCTTTCCCCCTCTGGGAACACCGGGCACTCCCCACGCCGCATGAGGTATCGTAAACCTTTTGTACTCACAAAGGGGAGATACTATCTCCGAGATAGTAAGGGTTGCTGACTTTTAGTCAGTAATCATTCGCAAGAAAGAAAGTTTCCAATATTTGGCGCCATGTCTTATCACAATAATTTTTTCTGAATTCTGGTTCCCATTTTTTTTTTAATAGAATGACTTACAAACTTTCAAATCATGTTTTGATTTTATGAGTGTTATGAATTTTTTAATACGCTCACAAATGTCTCTTTTTAAGTAAATTTGAAAGTTAAAAATAACTAACAGTTTTAACTAATATTTCAATAATTTTCTCTAATAAACTTTGCCACCACATAAAAACGTTGGTTTTTATATCGAATTATTTTCTTCCAGAGAGACAGTGATCTGTAAGTGTCTAAAAACAGGTATAAGAAAATGCACACACACATCTAATCGTATATCTCTCTGCGGTATTGTATCGTCTATGAGCGATAGTCTCGGCTTTCGTAAATGAACAATATAGCCAGGAAATCTGTGTCGATTTATTCACTACAATTGTTTTGCATTTTTTTATTTTTGGTACTTCAATTTTGTATGGATCTTTTTTTCAAATTTTTTTTGATTCGACAATGAGTAAGAGGAAATAGCAGTCGCTTTAAAATTATTTCAACTCGTGTGAAAAAAATTCCAAAAGTCAGTTTAAAGCAGAAAAGTATACATTAAATAAGAGTAGAAATCAACAATCCGAATCGGCAATCCAGAAACTTCCCAGATTGATATAAAAACGACACAATTTCAAAAATATGACGTATCAAATTACGTCCATCGTAAGATACCGGAAGAAGAAAAATTGATATTCTACGACTTTTTTTGAATGTTAACAGTTACGTATGTGTTCCCAAGCTCCTAGTTTGGTAATGAAAAAGTGAAGAGGAAATTTGATATAACTTACTGTTAGAATACCCATTGTCCAGTCTAAATAGTTCTTATGCATAAGTCTCAAATATTTTGCAAAATTAAAAACGGAGAATATATATAACTTTGTAAAAACTAATATGAATAGAATTATTCCATTTTATTATACTCGTACTTATTTCAATCATTAAATGATTTTTATTTTTGTAACTTTATAAAAATCTTCGAATACTTTTAAATAGAAGTAATAAGATTGAGACAGCATTATTTTTTAATTGTTACCAAGTGGCAATTCTAAACTAAAGAATTTGCTTTATTATGGCGATGACGATATACATTATGCAACCCCCCCTCCATTGAAATCTCGGCACGCTGCTGATGTAATTCATCCGCATTTACATAATTTTTTTCAGCGGAAAATTTTTGGAACAGTAGCTACATTACGAGCGTTGGACCACTTTTCTTATCAAAGGCCTACACCAATGTATCTGCTGCGTAGAAGAGTATTTTGAAATGTTTTTGACTTCTATTCCATTACAAAAAGAATACAGAATTCAGATCTTTTAATTTTTCTATTTTAAACCAACCGTGTTAAGTGAAATTCATTCTTTACAACAAATTATATGAAATATTACGACACGAAATGAAATTTTCTTTAAAAATACCTGATATTTTTATTTTAAATAAATTTATCCAGTAGAATTTAATGACTCGATTTCTCTAAAAAGATTTTTAAAATACTGAAGTAATTCTTTTCATCGGAATTTTTTCTTTTAAATATTATCTCTAGCTTTCAAGTATTACTAAAAAAAAAAAAAAAAAAAAAAAAAAAAAAAAAACTCACGTTCCAACGTCTCTATTTGTAAACATTTTTCTTCCGAACACAACGATTTTTTTGTTCCTCCCTTTGCCAACACTTGCAACATCACTCAAAAGCTCGAGATTTTCAAGCACTATTTCATATCAATACTTCGTTCCATGTGACTGCTTAAGAATGTTAAATGAATTATTGCAATTTTTTTTAAAGCGCTTCGTTTTTAATTGATAAATCTTTCAAACATATATTAAATATCCTTAAATTTTTTTTAATTGTATTTACTGATATAGAAATTATATTCTTAATATTATAATCAAAGTGTTCTCAATCGCTCTTTTAAATATATTTGTTACATAGAGTAAAAATAACAGTTTCGATAATATAAGATTCAGTTTAAATATGTCGAAAATCTTTCTTATAACAATAAAAAGGAAAAAACAATTTGTGTCCACAAAGTAAAAATATTTTTATCAACTACATCACAATTTAATTAAAATATTACAAAGCTATCAGTAAAGGACACTTTCCAATTTGTACTTAATACAAGACGAGGTTCCAAGTGTTAACATTGAAAAAAAAACCCATTTAAATTAATTAAAAAGAGTTGATATGAAATTAATTACGTACATTCATGTAATTTAAATCGGCAAGATAAATAAGGTTTTTGAAACTCAACTGGAATAAACATGCAGGTGATATATACCATTATATATTGCTCTTTGATGAAACTGGTGGTTTTGAATACGAGCAACAAAGCACGAGATTCTGCTGCTAGATAACACCAGCCCCATAAGTAAAACAAGATTAACTTTTGATTATTTCAAGAAAAATGCACAGTTAAAATTATTTGGTAAATAAACGAGATGCAAGGTAAATGTTCGTAATATTGCATACTTGAACAAAAATATTTCTTTATCCTAGGTCATTTATTTTTTCTTAGCATAAGTATATGTCAGTTTTTTTAAATCTATCCCTAAAACTTTTTAAAAAATAAATAAGCTTTATTAACTATGCAACCATTTTTTTTCCCCTTCTAAAATTATAATCAAATTAGAATGCATTATAGTGGTACCTTGACCCTTGTGAACATGATTAGCCTACAATTTAAATATATAAAAAGAATAAAATATCAAAACTCACACTTGCATTTTATCAACTACTTCATTTTTCTAAAAATCTTATTTTTTAAGAATAGACATCAATTGTTCCTTTTTGTCTCTGAGGGATATTTTAACTATGCAAAGTCACAGGAATTCATCTTATCTAAAATGATTTCTGATATTGTTAATGAAGATACAAGAAACATCTTGAAAGTGATTTGATCTAGATCTCAGTTGTAATGAATTCTGGTAATTCTTCATAGGTTTGGTTTTATTAACATCACAATAGAAAAATCATGAGGGCTATTGATGAAGGACCTCATAATTTTGCACATCAGTCAAGTGACAAGGACAACACCTGAGCTGGCATCCTCCTCTCCTAACTTACACACTATGCATACTTTGGACCCTGACAGATTTAACATGCATCAGCCTAAGGTAAACAATGGGTCTTTAGTGGCATCCAAGCTAGAAACCCAGGACACGACAAAAACTGCAAGTTATTCTCCACAGATAGCAATATAATAGGTTACCTGTTTTGTTAATAATATAAGAATTCCAAACAAAATAAGAAAACCACAGGGACGAAATTTTAGCACTTATACAATGCTGCTTTCAATGAGGCATCTGCAACACATTGCAGTAGAAAAGAGCAAATTTTTATTATAAAAATATTAGTATCTAGAGGAAGAACAGAACGTGAAAAGAACTCATACAACACATATGTCAAGCAGTTTATAAATCAAGGTACCACTATAGCTAAAATAAGCTAAGTTTATTCCTAAAGCCATATGGAATAATATTAAAACATTGGAACAGATTATTTCCAAGCATAATAAGCATTTAACAATCATTCAGAATAATATACAAGCATTCTTAATGAAATATGCTTGTTGGTTAATATATAACACAGAAATGAAACAAAAACTTTTTCTACCATACATTATACCATGTAATTCATATATGTTGGAAAAAGAATCCAAAAGATTCACAGCAAAAGAATTAGCTTTTTAGAAAACTGATTTATTTGTAAATTACATTGTAGGCTTAAATAATAAATGATCAGTTTTCTTTTATGAAAACTGGACCAAAATGACTAAAACTTGATATAAATTAGATTAATATAACTAACATTTGTTCAAATTTATATTTTAATTATATGTACATTTTAGCTATGTTAAATAATTGTCCCCTTAAATCAAAACAGTACGTTTGAAGTCTACAGAAACACTACAAAATACTACAAAAATTCATAATTACACCTCTTTGCCATTTAAGCTATGATAAACCATAACAAAACTCTTGAGCAAAATGTAAACTTATTTATATTATAAGTAGCTTATTTTCCTAACTTTTTAGACAAAATTCCAATTTTAATTTTTGAATTAGGATGCATTGTGAAAAAATAAAGAAGTTTCACATGAATGCAATGTTATTCCTCTATAAACATATCAATTCTGAAAAATTTAAGAGCTTGATATTTACTTACCCAAATCCTTCTTTTAGAGTTTATTTAAATAATGTTATACAAGATACCATTAAGAGATAGAACAGACAATCTCAGCTGCATGGAAAATAGAGAAATATTGATACCAAAATTGGCCAATTAGAATTGACTATGAACAAAGCACGTATAATGTCACCTTATTTCTAATGTAATGTTGAGTACAAAAGCAGTTTTGTGAGAACTTCCAGTAAAAGAAAAAAATTTTTTTTTTCCCCCCTGCAAGAGCATATGTGTGCAAACACAGATCCTTATTATACTCCTAGCATTACATTCTTATATAAGATGCATATTATATAACACAAAGTAGCACCAAGCTACAATGATATATATTTTTTCCTCAATATTTACAGAGATGAGATGATAGATCTTTATAAAAATTATGCAACACATCTAAATTCAGCGAGTCAATATGATCCCAAAAGGGTTTATGATTTTTTTTCCCCACAGAAGTGTCAACTGCATGATTTACAAATACACAAGGAAATACTCAAACAATAAAAACTAAAACCACAAAAATTAAATAACATAATAGCATGAACAAGCAAGAGAAACCAATAACTTAAACTATGAGCTTTAACAACTCTACCCAATTAGAAAAATTGAAACTACACTCTTCATATTTAGAATAGCATTACATAATTTTGAAATACCCACCCAGTAGGAATAAAATATATTTAATAAAGGTAATCAGTTTATTTTAATGTGTGATGCTCCTTTATTTAAGGGCTTTTTAAATTTGAATGAAATGATTATTTAAGCAATTAAATAAAACAGCCACAACAAAATCTTTTTAGGTGTGAGGATTGATAAAAGGCTCTTATATTAATCTAAAATTAGAGGGGAAAATGTACAACAAGAATGCATGAAGAATGGTTACATGGTTTTTGTCAGGCGTGTGGAGATGATGCAATTAGACTATTATATATATATATATATTTATATAATATAAACTTCAAACCACCATGTTTTTCTTCGCCAAATTTACAATTTTTGCAATCAAAAATTTACACTCAACCTCAACTCTCAGGGTATTACAAAATAATGGGTTTTGAAATAAAAATGACAGCATTTGAAATATAACTCTACATGCCGAGTGTAGTCATATACAGTGATTGGGCTATCTCATCCACACACAAAAGATGCCAAGCCGAGAAACACAGAGACAA
>BMAW01044259.1:0-13816 GCA_019974015.1 Nephila pilipes
TTTTAATTATTACTAAGGAATAACTGAGATATATATTTTTATTTTGCGTATTAATTGATCCTTATGTACATAATGTTGTAAATTAGGGCTATTATTGATTATTTGTTTGGTTTCAAAAAGTTATAGATTGAAGTAACCCATAGTATCGTAAAGTTTTAATTATTACTGTTACTAAAAAATAATCGAAACAGAAACAATTTTCATTTATTATTCTTAAGATTTCTCTACACAGTCACCATCCAGAGTTTTACATTTCTCATAAAGCTTTTTAACCTTTCAAAAGCTACCATTGCAGAAAACTCCGAACTGAACTCTACCTTCTCCAAACTGCGGGCTACTTCAATTTACGGCCTTCCCGCAACCAAACAAATCAGCATTAACAGCTGTAATTTACAATATTATGAACATAAGAATCAATTAACATGCAAAATAAATTTTATCCAGATATCTCAGTTATTTCTTCTTAATTAATAAAACTTACAGATACTCCCTCGTACGTAGTGGCCGCGGTAGGGTCGTGAACTGGCGGTTCGCGGTTTTCGTCGAGTCGTTCTAGCCTTCACGACACCAAAGAGCCACACACACAGACAGACACACACCATGTGAAATACATAACAACGTTAAAACTAACTAAAATTAATTAATTCATCCGGTAAATGAAATGGTTGGAATGTAGTTTAACCCATCTCCCTTGGAGAGAAGAATTATTTGGCAGTATTTTGTCAAATGTGGCTACCCTGGTCCGTTTTACGGACTTAACGTTCAGCCAAAAAAAAAAAAAAAAAAAAAAAAAAACACTCACGCCAAGTTTTGAAATCACGCCAAGTAATTGGGCTAAACTGCCTTATTAAAGAAAATATTAGTTAAAACTTGTCACAAATTTCTAAATATTGCATTGTTAGGCGAGTAAGAACGATTCCAAAGTTTCAGAGCTCTAGCTTGATGGGAAGTTGGTTAAATTGACGATCGAAAATTTGATGACACACGCACACCAAGTGAAATACATAAAAACGTTTTAAAATTAAACAAAATTACGAGTTTTTGTGATACAAGGGGGTTCAAAAAGTACCCGTGTTAGGAATGGAATGTTAAGAATGGGGGAAATGGGAATGAGGTAATTCCCTGAAGTATTGTCTGATGATCCTTTTTCTAAGAGGTCCATGAAGGTGATGCCATTCGCATTCCAAAAATTATCGCCACATCTTTTCCGATTGCTGTCTTCTTTGGAGCAGGTTCACTGGAAGTAACCCATTGGTTTGGTTGATGCTTGGTTTCCGATATACATATAATGATGAATCAGGTTTCCTCCACTGTGACAATTCGATGCAAAATGTCGACAACTCGACGCGGCCGCAGTGAAACTTTGATTTAGCAGCAAATGGCTGCCAAATTAAAACTTACTTATGAATCAAAGTCGTTTTTCTTTTGGAACCGTTTAACAGATGGCAGCAAATAACAGAAACCGTAACTTGTCCTAGCAACACCATCTGTTGTCAAAAACAGATACTTTTTGAATTAACATCTTACGTTTAAATTTAATGCGAAATTTGATTTTACAAATATGCACAGTGAAATTTGAGATATAATTAGTATTACCTGCTTTTTAAGCAATTGTCTAATTGTATAAATCTAGTATGCTTCGATATTTTGATTATTTTCTTTTTACTAATACTCACAATTTCCTGGGAGACCGGTTTATTACCTCCAAACTTTTGTCGGGGCAGCTCAGTCTTCATGCATGAGTGGAAAAAAGAATTCACGATTATAAGAAGATAAATTTACCACGAATATAATCTTTAGCGCATTCTTTTCCCGAAAATATGGTAACTATTTCCATATACTAATAAATATGATAACTATTTTAATCGACTAAGTTCCGAAACATCTTATCGTCATAGTGATCTTTCAAAATAAGATGATCGTCATAATGCTAATCATTAAATAATTCTAACCGATAAAATACTAACCGTTATTTACAGACGATATATTAAAAATGTTGAAGTCTAATGGGAAGTGGGGAGTATACAAGGGGATTTCAAAAAGTACCTGTTTATGTAGACAAATGACATTGTTAAATCAAGTTAGTGTTATCAATGTGCATCATCTTTTAAATGGTGCCTGAACATGTTTCACTCTGATTTATAGGTCACATATGATTTTGCAACGAATTAATGCCATATTGAATATGGTTGCTGGCATCATCGTCATTTTACGTCAAATTATTACTGTCGAGGAGACTTGTATTCATTTTCACACACCTGAAATCAATCAGAACAATGTATTACTTCCGGGGAATCTGCTTCAAAGAAGGCGAAGCCGGTCACATTGAACGGAAAAGTTACGGCGACGATTTTTTTTTTTTTGGATGAAAAGGGCACCATACTCATGGAAACTTATCAGAAAAGGGGGAAACAACCAGTGGATAATACTACAATAGGAGCTATCCCATTCTCAATTCCCAATCCTAATTATCTATTTCCTTTTCCTAACACAGGTACTTTTTGAAGCACGTATTGTACTACTGTTGCAAAGGTATTTCTCAGGGAATGCGTATCGGATCCCTATTTTAAAAATGTTTTGAAAAATCTAAATAACTTGAAACATATTAACTTAAGATTTATTGCATTAATATTTTATTTTGAAAAATTAAATGAATTACAACGCTAAAAACAACGAAGTTCTAGTTTTGTTTTTGCTTTGTTACGTTGATTTTAAAATATCAAATAAGAAGAATTATAAGAAGAAAATTGTTTTGTTTTTTTTTATTTTCCTAATGCTTACAATTTTATCGGTTTATGTATAAAATATTTTTTATGTATAAAATACTTAAAATTTTTTTAAAAAGCAATATTTTAAAATATTTAAGATATCGTTTTATGTTAAAAAATATTTTAAAAAATTATAAAAATCTATTTTCAAATTCTCAGTAGTTTCAAAAATCAGTCTTTGAGTAAAATAAATAAGAAAATCTTTCTTTTTCGATTGAAAAATCTTCAAAAGTGCTTGTTTAGAGTTTCAATTGATACGATCAATTAAACTGTTCTAACAACGTAAAGTTCTTTGAAATTTATTACATGCATTCTCGACCAGCAAATGAAATAGTGATGAATTTTCTTTTTACTGCTTAACTCTAAGCGCATTTAAGTTTCACAGTTGAACATTAATCATTTCCTCAAAAATAGAAAAAAAAAAAAAAAAAAAACAGGTTTTTACTTGCTACTAATGTGCAATTAAATGTCATAAAGTGCATATTTTTTTTATTATTTTTCAATAGTAGTTTTAAATCTCTTATTATTTTTCAGCTAATCCCTAGAAATATGTATATAATCATTGCATCGTTTGCGTTCACACATACAATTGAAATCAAAATGCTTAAGTCCACATAATACATATAAAATATATACATTAATTCCGAAAAAGGGCGTCAGAGAGCGAAATTAGCAGTAAAATATTATTATAAAAAAACATTCAAAACTTCCAAAAAAAAATTAGTTCGAAGTTTCATTTATAGATGGCACTGTTCTATTTACATGTTTAATGCGACTATCAATTCTTAATTTCAGTTTTATGCAAGCATAAAATTTGAATGAATATTTGTATTAAAAAAATCTGCATGACAGGGTAAGTCTTTTATTGCAAACCGCACTTTATGCTAATAATCGTCCTTTGATGTATAAAAGTTTCTCTTACTCTCAATTTCTTTCTTATATATATATATATATATATATATATATATATATATACAGTGGCTCAATAAAGAAGTCGGACATCATGTCAATGCATTTAATCACCCAAAAATGAATAATTAAAAAATTAAGTACAATTTTTCTTATGTATATATTTCATTAAAATAAACTTTCTACCATTTTTTTCGTAAAAAAATTTAATTGATTTCAGTTGAAAAAAAAAAAAAGTATTTGTTAAAAGAAAATTTTTAAAAAAATCAGTCAAAAAAGAACTCGAACAGGTGGCGATACTTTCTTTTCATCCGCAATTTAAAGTGAGATTTCCCAGCTTGGCATTATTTGTCGACTTAAAATTTTGAATTTCGCATTTCAAGCTAGATTTTTTTTCATGTTGTGAGTTTAGTAAAATCAGAAGTCTTAAATAGTAAGACAAAGAGGACAGACGTCAATAGAGATGAGAAAACTTGTTTTAAAGTATCATAAAAAGGAAAATCGATCCCAAAAATCAGTAAAGTTGTAAATAATTTCCATTCTACGGTTTTAGATATAATTAAACGTTTCAAAATTTTAAAACCAATTGAAAATAAGCACAAATCTGGAAGACCAAAAGCATTTACGAACAAAGAGGAACGATGGATTGTAAGACAATGAATTTTAAATCCTAAACTTAGTGTTCCTAAACTAACCAACGAAGTGTCACAATATCTTCACAAAACCGTTAATCCAGAAACAATAAGACTGATTTTACGTAGAAACAATTCACGTGGAAGAGTGGCATGTAAAAAGCCATTTATAAAGAAACTCAACCGATTGAAAAGAATGAAGTTCGCGAAAACTTAGAAATATAAAGACTTTTCATTTTGCAAAACGGTTTTATCTGTTGATGAAAGCAAATTTAATTTGCTTCGATCAGATGGTCAATGTTAAATGTTATGTATGACGAAAACCAAATCGAGAAGATCTAGAGCAAAATTTAAGAGCTTCTGTAAAGTATTGTGGCGGCTCTATCATGGTTCAGAGCTGCACGTCTGCCAGTGGTCCAGGAAGGTTCACAAAATTAATGGCATAATGGACCACACAAAGTATTTAACCATTATGAAAGAATGTTTGTTACAAAGCGCAGAGCAATTGGGAATTAAGGAGGTTTTCAGTTATTATGAAGACAATAATCCAAAACATACAGCAAATATTGTGCGCTAATAGCTTTCGTATAAATGCCCGCATGTGTTAGAAACACCTCCAAAATCACCTGATCTAAATATGATTGAAAATTTATGGGCATATTTGGAAAATAATTTTTAAGAAAACACACTATAAAGACAAGAAAGGACTTGAAAATGCACTCCAACTTGAGTGGTTTAAAATTGATTCAAATTTTTGTAAAAAACTTATGGAGTCAATGCCTAGAAGATTGAGAGCCGTAATAAAATATAAAAGAGCGCCGATAAAATATTACAAGTCTCTTACATTTATCATATTTTTTCTTTAGAACTCTTAGTGTCCGAGTTCTTTTTTGAATTTATTTTGTGTACATTTTTAGTGTTTATATATTTTCAATGAAAGAAATTACTTTTGCAATTCTTTCATCATGCTAATTGTAGATAAAACATATAGTGATTTTTCATTATATTTGGTTTTGTTATAGTATGTATTTTTAAGCATCATAACACAGGTTGATTTATGAGAAAACCAGTGTCCGACTTCTTTATTGAGACACTGTATATAAGAATGTAAGTAATTGATTAAAAAGATAATTTTTAATTACACAAAGTCTTATTAAAAAATGGATTAAAACCTATAAAAACACAAATATGGACAATTTATTAAAATTCAAAACCTACGAATATTACAGAATTCAATGAAAAATGCAGTAAACTATCAAAATAGACAAATAAAATTAAAACGTACAGAATATTATAAAAATAATCAAAATTTAATAGAAATACAAAAATATATAAACTGAGATAAATATATAATGAAAAAATATATAAAATGTAAATTAAAAATTATAACTCATTTTAACACAAAACTACGAAAAAAAAATAGCATTCTAGAGGAAAAAGAAAAGAATTAATGAAAAACAAATATATATAACACATCGATCAATAACTCCCGAGACTAACATTGAAAACAACATTTTTTTTGCAAAATTTTTTTTTATTCATCAACATAACACCTTTTGTTAATCACCTTTTAGGGTGATACAATCGTTCCAACGCTTTTCCAAATCTTATTATTTTTTTTTTTCCCATTTTTTTTTTTTTTTTTTCCGCAAGAAATCTTTTTGTTGCGAGTAAATAGCGATAAATAGCTTTCTGAATCATCGAATCGTTGCTCCATCGAAAGCAATCGCGGCACCCACTTGGAAAAAACCTTTTTCACTTCACTTCAAAAAACCTTTTTCCTGGTCCGATCGACTTAAAATGTTGACACGTTTCAAGCAAAGGTTCGTACTCTAGAAAGACCTGGTTACTGGTTTACTACGAGCGCCATCTCTGGGTTAGTCTCGGGAGTTATTGATCGATGTGTTATATATATTTACATACATACACGTGTGCGTGGGATGAATTACGATAATATCAAACAATTGTGAAATTTCGATTTGTGGTAGCAATTTGAGATGATTTAGGAAGGAATAATTTGAGGAGCGCCATGAAAAGACAACCACATTTATTCTTGACTCCAAAGATCCCCTCCACCTCCCTTCAAAAACCTGCCCTGTTTGGAATATAGAGGCATATAGAGAGAGATATATATATATATATATACCGGGTGGCCCAGCGGGTAATGTTTGAAACAAAGTCCAATAGATGGCTCTAGGTGCACGTGAGTGAAGCCAAACTTGGTGCGCATGCTCCGGTGAGTGGGCAATTGTAAATGTGATGTTCCTTCAGTCTGCGGTGCGCTTTAGCGGGTGATTCTCGTTAGTAAACATGAACAAATATTCGACGGATGTTCGCGTCTTTATTGTGCTACAAATGGCCAGATGTGATGAAAATGTTAAGGCAGTTCAACGAGCATGGCAGGAGAAGTTCCACAACAAGAATTGGCCAAACAAAAGGACTATGGCAAGGTGAGTCATTTTGTGCGTTTTACGGTACAAATGTTTTCCTTTTTGCTTCCATGTTTGTTCTGAAAAATGTGTTTCAATCCTCTTCCCTGTAGACTGTATGCCAAGTTCAAACGTACTGGATCGGTGGAAGACGATAAAAAAGCTTCCAAGATGGTATCGAATGGCCTCCATATTCACCAGATCTGAACCCCTGCGATTACTACCTATAGGGTTATTTGAAGAGCAAAGTGTGGCAGACAAGTCCTACGAACCTTCCAGAACTCAAAACCGCCATTACAACTGCTGTCGACACGATTGACAGTGAGGCCTGCTCACGAGTAATGGTTGGATTCCAGAACCGCCTAACTGCTGTCCTTGTTAAAGATGGCGGGCACTTCGAACCTCTTTATCATTAATTGCCCAATATGTCCATTCAATAAAAGTCATTAAATTCTTCTCATGTCTCTTATTTGTTTGTATTTTTTTCATTTGTTTCAAACATTACCCGCTGGGCCACCCTGTATATATATATATATATATATATATAAGAAAACCACTAATGAAGTCAGTAAGGACTTATAGTAGTTCAATTTCCCAATCATGGCTTGGTTTATCATCTTTTAGCTACGTTGCGTTTCATTCAGTACATTTTGATCTAAAAGTGGTAATAATTTTTTTAAAAAAAGTAATAAAACGCTAGAATTACACAAATATGATAAAGTGTTAATATAATACAAATAATAAATTTTACAAATAATTATTAATTTAATAATTTGTTAAAATTTACGAATTATTTTGCTGTGGATGTTTCTTCAACATTATCATCAGACAGTTTGTACAAACCTTTAACTGATTATTTACTAAATTCATTCTTGAAGAAACAAAATAAATATTGGCGACGGACTACTTCACTAAGTTTTCTTACAGCAATATTTAAAGTAACAATTTGTCTTTTTTCTGCTTCGAAATAGGCAGTAAAAAGTTATTACGTTAAATATGGTTATCAAAAAAGAAGGAAAAAGAAATAAACTCGTTCATAGATTTTCCCACAACTAAAGCAAGATCAAGGTCGTTAACCAGAATAGAAAGCGCCAAGGTCAGTTTAATTAGTTGGTTTTGCATCGAAGAAACCCAGCAACACTCGAATCAAAACATGTTATAATTTGATCCAGTTAAATAAAATTAAAACAGAGCGAAGCGGGTGAGTTTTCTCACACGAAAAAGTGAGGAAAAAACGAGAGGTAAATCACAGTTGCAATGTAACCATTATTTAAATTAATATCATCATATATTAAATTACTAAAAATTATAATAAAGAATAATAACAAATTCTAATTTCACGCCATTGGTTTTGTATGATTACCACATCGATGTTTAAGATGAACTGTAATTATTTTTCATTAGTACTCTAAAAAAAAGTGTGCGATTTCTGAGATTCAAAATTTAAAGAATTTGAATTTATCAGATTTTTATATCAATGAGAAAATATTATTTAAATTCACACAAAACACTTTTGCAATTTTTGAAAAAATTATGTTATTTTTTATCGATTCAAATGTATTAAATCATGATATCCATTAATTTGCCGTCTTATTAAACAAATGGCATGAAGCCTATGTGATGTGATTGTTTGTTAACATTGTATTTAGATGCAACAAGTGGATTATTGATGACGGACCTCGATCAAATGGCGAAGATGACATCTGAGCTGGTATCTCCCTCTCCGAATTTCCACACCTCACCAATGGGAGGACTTGGAGCCTCAAAATATTTAACGTGCATCCTCCTAGCTACTCGGCAGGTCTTGAGTGACATCAAAACTCGAACCAACGATTTGAGGAAAAAGAACTTCGGCTACGAGGTCTCGAAAATGACCACTAGGTTACCGCTATCAAGCATGAAAACGAAATTACCTTGATCAAGTAAATTACTCAGACTGCCTAGTGTTTACGGTCGCAGACTCGCAATCAGGCGGTTTTCTTCGAGTCGCGGGTTCCAGCCTTGATGCCGCTAATGACTCGCCGAGTAACTGGGGTTGATGAGCATTAAATCTGTCGGGGCCCAAAGTTCTACCTTTGGCGCGGTGTGGAGGGGGAGGTGCCAGCTCTGGAGTCGTCCTCGTTACTTGAGCGAGGTTCAAAGTTACGAGGTCCTTCGCCAATAGCTTTCGTACTGCTTCTAGTGCGACATCAATAAAAAAACTAAAACTAAGCAACTTACTCATCCTTATTCATCACTAGGTCCGGATCGTAAACACCTAAAAATGACTACGAATCCACAAAATGTCATAAAAATCTCAAAATTGGTTTAAAATTACCTTAAAAGGACATATTATATAAATATATAGATTATCGATAAAATACCTCTACATTATAGTGGAGACGATTGAATGTTAAAAATAGGAGTAGGGGGAAGAGGAAAAATTTATGTACAACATAAAAAATAATCGAAGATTCGAGGCGCATAAGGGGGGGGGGGCCGACTCACACACATACATAATAATTAAAAAAAAAGTGCTCTCTGTATAATTCGGTTATTAACATTTCCTGCCCTCACTAGCTTTTTTACATCATCTGACAAATCATAGAAAATTATTCTATGCCTTTTACTACAGTACATTTTCGCGGTTTTAGTTATTTCGTGCGCTTAAATAAAGTGCCAGTAAATACAATAAACCCAATTGAAGTGTATTGTATCATATTTTATACAATAACGCGCTTCTGTTGTTTTAAGTTATTAGTAATTTTCCAATAATCCGACTGTGCTCCAGTCCGATATCTTCCCGATTACCGAGAGAGTACTATATTACAAGAAATCTCAAAAATGATCCGTGATAATTTCATTTAAGAAAAGTATAACTTATTAAAATAAATCCCAAGAAATGATAATTTGCCAAAATTCAACCACACTCATATTGAGAGTTTACTCAAAAGAGAGGCTTGTTGTATACCATATTACGCAATACAATAAGCAAGGAAAAAATTAAAAAAAAAATATTCTTTAAGGTTGCTCGTGCTAAATAACATTTAAATAGGTGTTCAAAGTAGTACTGTGAATTTTACTACTAGAAAATTTACAATGTAAAATAAGTTTCTCAGAGTTTTATGTTTAGTCTCTTTGTTCTGAAACAAGTGTCAAGTGTCTTTATTTTCGTCTGGCGTAGACTTCCACTCATTCGTCCACCTAGGATACCTTTTCTCACAGCACATGATACACTTTGCTGCTCGAATCTTCTCTATTTACTGTGGTGCTTTACGAAACAGTTAGCCGCGACGCGTAAATTTAACACGCGTCACGAGCATATGATCTCACGCATATGCTCAAATGTATGATTTTGAGCATATTTCATTTAAGCAACTTTACAAAAGAAAAGAAAGATAAATAATCGATACAACAGGGTGCTTACAATTTTTTAAAAAATAATTCATAGTTTTAGGCTGCTAGAATGGAATAAAAACTTAATTTTTTTCCAAAAAAACACATGGGGAGGGGCGGTTGCTTCCCTTGCCCCCAATTATCGATAACGAACCGTAACATTTACCAGTGAACTATTACTGTTCGTGTTGAATCGATGTACCATTTCCGCAGTAATAGCATTGAATATTTTAGCAGCTAATAACAAAATAATATCTACTGTGCTTTTAGTCTTCTACTGTCTTTGCTTGTTTAACATTACATTAACATAACATTAAATATTCTAATCTTTAATAACAAGAAAAATAAGATATATACGTTACGCATATTAATTCGGGCCGACATTCTATGCTTGGAGAGTTAATGTTCAAGAAAAGAATATTGGTTTTTATTAAAAAATTTCATTATTTTGTGTTAATGATTGCTCATCTATTTTAGACTTTTACATTCAGTATGTCATTATGGTGAAATGTTCGTTATTTAGTTTTGTGGCCAAATAGTAAACATTGTCGAGAACATCAGTATTTCAAAGAAAAGGGAGAATTGAAATATTTGTCCTGGTATATAAAAGTTAAAATCTATTTGATATGTAATTTTGCTGTTAGCGTACTAAGTTAAACAACTGAAAATGTCAGTTGGAACATAAGCACTATGATACAAATCATAAAGAACAGTACTCCTACTACGAAGGGAAATTAAAGAAAATCTATCACCGACATACTTGTACAGTGCGGCCCTCGCCACTTTTACTTGATATAAATTGGCCCATGGCTGCATTTGAGTTTCATATGCTTGACATGCATAACCAAACCTTCCAAAATTAAAAGAAACATTTATAGAAAATAGTAGTACAAAATACTCAGAAAAAAATGACTCTAAAAACGTATATTTTTAAATTTGGAAACCATGACCAATATTGTATACCTAAGTAATTAATATCTACGTTGGGTGAGTTAGAAGACGAGTCATTGGAACACACTTGTTCTGTGTATTATTTTGTCTATTCATCATCAATAATCTCTCTTAATACAGAAATTTTAAATTTTCATCAAATAATAGCCTTAGCTAAATAGGTATTTCATTAAATATAGGGCTGAAAATATCGAACTTTTTTTTATTGAGTCCTTAAACTGCAGAATGAGTAAAGAGCGCTGTAAATTAGGAAGCGAGGCATGAGTTTTTTAATGACATTTTGAACATGGATGAGCTTTTAAAATAGAAAAGGTCCGAATATTATTAGAATATAATTGTATTTATAATATATATAATATTTATGGGGAATTTTTCACTCACACAGTTTAAAGGACAATATAATAAAAGAATGCATGTATTACAATAGTAGGAATGTATGTGAAAATTCGAATACTTTTATACCTGAAAATGGGTGTGTATGATCCGAATTTGGTTTAGATCTTTGACATACGCAGAAGATACTCTTAATTATAGTTGAATTTTTTTTTTTTTTAATGAATGAAGTACCAAATCTAGTATAACATCGTTGGCTGAATATGATTCAGACTTACAACATCTGTCAAATGATTGATCATCAACAAAAGTCAATAATGATTTGAAAATTTGGTTAAATTTGAAATCTTAAACATGTCTTTAATGCAATTAATACTGATGGCGCGGGCTGGAATCGAGTGGTCATAATCGCGAGCTTCGCGGAAGGGAATGTTAAGTCACGTATTCATATCATGATTCCGTCAAAGATCTGGCCGATATTTCATACATCAAACGGTAATTGTACGGTAGGGGTTATAAAATCAAATTCTGTTTTGTGTCTGATCATATAAGAATTTTAGGCAATGAACAGGTGATTGCTGCGCGATCGGCTACGAATCCTCAACAGTTAACAGTCCTGCTTTTTGACAAAAAAAATGTCGTTTTAATAGACATTAAAATGGCATGGCAGATATATAATTCCTCTGATGTATGATGGTTGGATATTTAAAACTGGTATAAACACAATTTTTTTCAGATTCAAGTCTGAGATATTTATAGAATTTTTGAATTTAATTTCTTATTTCTTTTCTATTGAAGTATCCTGTGCAGGTCTTGGTAATGTTTGGATATATTGAACTTCGTTGTAATTTTTTTTTAAATTTCTGGGTTTTTTTTTTTTTTTTTTAAATTACTTGCATGTTTAATATATATTCTTGACTATTCTGTAATACTATATTTTTAGAAATTCGTTGATTTTTTTACATTTTGTTTATTATGTTTTACATTGTATGTTTGATAATATAGGTATTCTATTTTTAACTTTATTGGTTTTTTTTACAATATGTTTAATTTAATTTTGCAATTATTACAATTTAATAGTTTTGATTTCATTAATTTTTATTTTAGTTTTCATATACATAATTTATAATTTATACTTTTATATATTTTAAGAAATTATGCGTTGTTAACATAATAATTATGTAATTATTTTATATAACACTCACACATATATCATTATTATTATTATTAGGAAATCTATCTTTTTAAACTTCTATCCAATTTGTTTTACTTAATTTTTTACATGATCTAATAAGTCATTTCGTTATAAAATAATCCTAAATTTTACTAGATCTAAAACCTATTTTTACAAATCGGGAATTGTTCATCAATAATTAATCAATTTTTAATAATTAGTGATAAAATAGATGATTTATTTTGTTAATAATCAGTGGTTTTATTAATTATCTCGGTGAAAATTAACGTCAAGATATTCTTCAAGAAAATAATGTTCAATTAAGGTATTGCTCCAAATTCTACACGTTAGAGACTATGAGACTCACGTAAAACATGAAAATTTGATAGAATATAGTATAATCAAAGATTTAGGACTGGAATCACTTTGCTATGTTATTTGCCGGGGAAATACTGCATGTATAATAATATACAATCAGTGTCAGTTACAACCCAGTATTGTATTTAAAAGCCAATTATCTCTTGTTTCATGCACGAAATATCCTTTATGTTGCAACGTCACGTAGATATACCTCTCAACCTTAGTTGACTCAACAGATTTTTACATCTGATAAACCTGATAAAAATATACGAAACAAGGAAAGAAAACCGTGCGGAAGAGTTTCTGTGAATGACCTCTATTTAAACGGAACTCGATTTATCAAAATTCAAAGAGATTATGAAAACCTTAGAGTAATCCGATTATGTGATGAACCTTGTGATTAAAATACTGTCACTGCATTGCTAAGTTCTATCTCATGAAATATTCTCGTGTGACGTATTACTAGAAGTTTAATTTAGTTCTAAATATATAGTTTTTATCTGTTCTTTTTTGAGTTTTGTTGTTCCCAGGTTTTCTTACCGAGAATAGATTTTGATAAGATATGAATTGATTGATAATAATATGGTTCATATACATACGATGAGAATTTTATCAATGGAATGGTCTGGAAGCAAGTTCAGTGGAAATTTTTTTTTTTTATTGCGATTTTCAATTTAATAATAAAATAAAAAAGATTATTAGTTTTGTTGGAAATTATAGGAATTTTTATGGAAAATATCTTTATTTAAAATTTGTAATGATATCTGCTATAATTGAAATAATTGTGATAAAAAAATGTTTAGTCTTCGGGAAGTTTAAAATGCATAATTTTCATCAGAGAAGGGGAACGCATGCATAAAAAAAATATTTAGCAAATTAACTATT
>BMAW01044260.1:0-89826 GCA_019974015.1 Nephila pilipes
TATATATATATATATGTATATATGTATAGATATATATGTATGTATGTATATATATATATATGATTACGAATAATCAGAAAGTATAATTCTGACTTTGAATGCCGTTTGTTATTGTGGATTTCCATACGTGTCTTAATTTCTTGTTTTGAATATATTAAATATGTGTTTCAAAAAACTAAAAATGAACCATCAAAAATCATTATCATTTCAATGAACGATTCAATTATTAAAGGGCTGTACAACAACCATATTTAAACAGAAGCAACGGAATGGATTAAATTACTCATGTTTTCATTTTGAAAATCAATACTGGTGATATTTAACGAAGATTTTTTTAAATAATGTTCTTTAAAGTATGAAAAATAATGTTTAGCTTCAGTTTTCACAATACATTATCTTTCTGTAAGATAACGCGGCACCCTAAGGGTCATGATCATTCATTCCTGGTTGGCGTTGTTTTCGTTGAGCCATGGGTTTAATATCTGAGGCCACTAAACTACCAGTGACCAAGGTTCACAATTATGATGTCCGTTACCGATAACACTCGTGTTACTTCTCATTGCGTCCTTAATAAAAAATCATAATCTATTGTATGATTTTGAGTTTCCATCAAATAATCAGTATGTAAATTGATAAAACCCTTGTGTCAGTTTTGAGTCATACATCAAATATTTGAAACATTTAGAAAGTGTCTTCATAAGGAATGGAGTGACTCACTGTAGTATTTTGAGAGTATTATTGTAGTAAGTTTCCCTTTATCTAAGGGGAGACCACAAATATCACGGTCATCATATTCCAAAACAATTGCATCAATTTTTTTTCAGGTCATTGACACTATTTTCTCCATTTTAAGAGACGTTACAACGGACGCAATTCATTGTTTTGATTTTTGCTTGATTTCTTGAGTATAATGATAAATCCATATCTCGTCGACGGTGACAATTCGATGCAAAATTTCAACAATTCGTCTCAGCATTAGTCAAATTTTGATTTGGTGTTTCAAATGATTATGAAATCTAAGCTAACATATGAATCATATGATGTTTTTAACGCTGCTCTTCAATAGTAACTATTGAAGTTAAAATGCCTTTATATCTCGCTCGATTCATCCGTTTATTTTGGTCTGGTTGATAAAAGTGCAGCAAATAGTAACCGATCACATTCTTCGGAACTGAAGGTCCAGTTTCAAAACGCCGTGGGCACTCCAGAGTCAACTCTGACCCTTCCTCTCCCCGTGGTTGAAATAACATGCAATGACGAAGTAATACCAATTTGCCTAGGTTCCCGTTCATGTTTTTGAACCAACTACTTCAATTATTTTGGCAATATTATTTTCTCATTAGTCTATATTATTCACCCAACAAACATTAAATGTAGTTTAAAATTGACATTCTAATTAAAGGAACGCATTCCAAAGTTTTACCTTAGTTTATTTATTAACAATTTTTATGGAACTATTAGCAGTACGCAAAAAAAATTCTTTTCGTGTTATTCTTTTTTACGTTACTCTTGAAAGACTAAGAAGTGTACTATCTTGAACGTTAACTATTTCTGTAAGAGAAGCACCTAACCATTATATTATTTATTTTATTCCTTTTTTGAGCAAATGTTAAAAATAAACTAAACAATATTGAAATACTTTAATTGTAGCTCTTGAGAGACTTATAAAAGTGAAGTACCTGGCTTCGCATTTTATTTTCAGTAAATATCTTATTCAGTAAAAATTGTAATTTGTTTGCTTGAAGTAAATTTTTACCTACCGATAAACGTAGCCAAGACAAATGTGTGAACTTCGACAGACATTGCTTGGAGCATAAGTAGATATTTTATTTGTACAACTTTGCAACTTCTAACTTCATATTTCTTTCATGTATTTAAACACCTAGGTTCAGATAAAAAAAAATCAGCATTTCGAAACTCAAATATTTGGTGTGCTATAAACGGCTCATATTAAAAAGCCTTATTTATGTAAACAAAACTCTTTGTAACTTTTTCTTTAATTGTTATGCAAATATTTCTCAAGAATCTTATCTAATGTATTCTTAACAACTTTTTTTGTTATGAATTGTTTACATAATTTTTTTTTATAAACAAACAAGATAAAAGTCACATAAGCTAATATCACATGCTAAATCTGAATTATGCATTTCATTGTTCAATCCATGTGTTTCAAATAAAATGTATAAGAAAATCATATGCATAATAATCACGAAGAAAGTTAGAATGACATGAATTCTAAAGAAAAAATACTGTTGTTTAATTCTAAATAACGCTTTAAGAACAATAATTAAGATTATTGTTTTTGTAACTAATTTGAAGTGTTGCATATATATATATAACACTTACTAGAAACTAATACTAGAAAAACTGCAGTCTAATAACTTAAAAACATGCACTTGTGGAACTTGTATAAACGAAAAGAGGAACATCATAGTAAACTATATAAAATATGATACTTTATAATAGTACTTATACATAAGCACTGAGTTTTTTAATTGAAAGTATTCAAAATGGAATTAATTATATAAGTAACGCTATATTAATAATATAAGAATATTTATGTGCTCCTGGATTCTAAATCGAAGTTTGGTGCATAAAAATACGAACACCTTAAGAAAATTATGTTTTAAAAAAATTCATTAAATTTGTATTACTACATTTTTATTATGTTCCGGAGTTCTTATTTCTAAGTTAATTATTCACTACATGAAAGTCACGGGAATAGTAATGTACACTGTGAAATAAACTGACTGAATGAGTGAGTTATAGTGAAGGTTAATAAAGCAAAAGTCAGATGTGACTATACAGCGCCAAAAAGGTGTAACTTTTTTTTTCTAACGTCTACGTTAGAAAAAAAAAAAAGAAAAAAAGAGGTTAAAAAAATTGATGGACATAGAGGTTTCAATTTCTGTCTAACGTTTATTAATACATATTCTGTGTAAATTAATTATTTCATATTATACTACTCTCACGTAATCTGACCAATATATTTCTGTAGCGTGATGGCAACTTGCTTGTATTGTTTTGAAGGAGAACTGGGTTTGGCGGGAGACACCGTTAGTGTACTGCATTCGCCATTAAAGCTGCTGGCTGATATTATAATAAATTACATTGTTTTTACTAAATATTTTTTTATTTGTGTGTCGACTATACTCATTTAAAATTTAATTTAATCATTGATTTTCATATGCCAGAATCATTATGATTTTATTTTGATTATGATCGATTTTTATAGGGCAGCTATGTTTATTATTTTTGTAAGTAACATTAGCAACATTTATGTACTTAGGAATGCTTTATGTATGAAAATTAAAACTGCATTACAGTTTTGAAGGAAATATTTTACTTTATTGATAGAAATTGCTTCTGTGAAGCCTGGGGATCGAAAGTACGCTTACTTTAAGCAAATTAATAATCATTTTTAATAATTTTACTTTTTCGAAAACTTAACAGAAGAAAAACCTTTAACACATGTTAAAATAAAATAAGCAAAGCCAATTTCATTTTTTGTATTATGCCCTGCAGTGTCTAGTAAAGAACTGCCAATCAATGATGTGATAAACATTTTGCATTTATTTTCAAAAATATGTAGATGTCTGTTCATTAATCTGCTTATGTAAGACTTTGTTGTAAAAAACAGTTTTAAATACAAAAGTATTCGAAGTTAATCAGCTGTTGTGTTGAATTTGTAAGTAACTGATTGTTTATTTGAGGTATTAAAACAAGACGTATTTATTGGGAAAATGCGAATATCATATATATGATATACTGTTTAAAAGGAACACATAATATTCACGAAGACGACTTCACGACGTGGTAAAAATCAAATTTTGATTGCCAGCAAATGTCTACAAAATCAAAATAACATACGAAATAATATCCAGTTTGTCTAAGGGCCATATATCAAATGATGGTATTCATTAATAATAGAAAATTGCCTTCTGTCATATATTACAGATATATTTTGAACCAGCTTGGTAAGAAATTAAAATTATAATTACTTTCTAATAAGTAAAATATTTTTTAAATTAAAAATTCTAGATATTAACTTGCTTTTTTCAAATATCCGTAGCATCTCTGTTTTTAATAGTCGTATGAATACTAAATAAAACCAGATTTGAAAGGAAATAAAACCCTTTGATCAATAATTGCATAAAATCAAAATACAAGTTTAAAACAAATTACACCAAATGAATGTGTACGGATAAAGTAATGAAAAATGTTCGACAGAATCAAAGAATATGTGAATGCTATCGAAAATTTCTGTCAATACATATCCGCACGATTTCCTTCAGGAAGCAAGAAAATGTAAATAATCTTTTTAAAAAAATCACATTATTGTACAACATATTTTCCTTGTCATAACCAGTTATAAGCTAATCAGAATAGTCTAGAACTACTGAATTTATACAAAAGCAAGGAACTAAATTTTATGTTTGATATAACGCGAATGACGGCAATTACGTAACCTGCCAAAACGATCATTTCCATCAAACGAGATGCAATTTAGCTCTCAACAATTCAACTCGAAGTTTTCGCTCTGTGCATCAATATTTATGCAGTCGTGGGTTTCCGATAAACACTCGAAATCTATCATGGGCCATTTATTCCGTCAATAAAATTCTGCGGGTTCGTTTCAACGTACAATGAAATGTTTCTGGCCTATCAGAACGGTTTACTGGATTATCGAGTATTAATTCAAATCTGAGCCATTAGAACTTAGCCAGTAAATGTGCAGAACAATTTTTGAGCTTGATTTATTAAAAGTTCCTTATTTATTTATGTATCAGGGTACTATTTTTGAAGGGACGTGATTCAAGATTAATATTTTAAATCTTGATATGTTTTGAAACCTGTATTTATGTTTTTGGTACTTTTCGGTTAGCCCAGTGCGAATTCCGTAAATACAGACTTTGTGAATGTGTACCAAACCAACAACATAAATATACCAAAAATTAAAAAAAACAACTAATTTTTTAAAACTATGAATTTATTTTATTTGAAATACAATTTTGGAAAGTTCAAAGAAACATGACCTGAAATAATGAAGTAAAGCTAAATAAGTCCACGCAGTTTTTGATTTCCTTAGCAAATATTAAATGCCAAAGATTTTTAGCATTATTAAATAATACTGCAAAAATATAATTTTTATTTTCCTTTCATGAAAAATCCAAACTTTTATTATACTTAAAAGCAGCAAATTTGAATTCCGGTAAGCAATTCCACTTGGAATGGTTCCAGTTGTTTTGTCAACGGGAAATGGATGTCATTTCAGTGATAGCAATTGAAACAACATTCAGCGATTCATTATTTGCGACCGGCTAACGGAATTTAATTTTCTTTTTATCTTAAGTTCAGATATGACATATACATGATACATGTGGTAAATCTTTCGAAGTTTATAATTGAGGAACCAAATATTTTGATTAGTCATTTGGAACATTAAGCGAAATGTTTGCTTTGGTTTCGAATCCACGTCTCTCTGTCAGCTTTATTGCGACAGCAAACCTTTGGTTATGAACGTTCTCCCGAGATGGTATGTAGATCGAAGCGGAAAAGGCTTCTGGAGATTCTTAGCCCTAAGAGACTTTTGTCACATTTGAAGAAATATTGTGACATTGAAAATTAGAACGCTTACCCGGGAGCCGTTATAGATCATGGAGGGGGAGATTCTGAGAAGAAGAGTCTTAAAAATTAAAACTGATATAGTAAAAAAAGTTTAGTTAAAGTACTTGGAATTTTAGATTTAAGAACAGGAAATTAAAGCTTACTCTTACAAAAAGAAATATTGCCTTTAATTGTTCTGTTTAGTATTGGGTTCAGACACTGAAATGTTCTGTTGAGAACACATCAGCGTCCTCAATACACGTTTATATCTATATTTATATGTTTATATATATATACTGATAACAAAAAGAAATGATTAATCAAAATAGTTTCAAATGGAAACAAAAATCTGAATAGGAAAGAATAGAAAATGTACAGAATAGAAAATGATTTAAATTAAAGAAAAATTGAATGGTTTATTTCAGTATTACATAGTTAAAAAGTAACGAGTTAAAAGGATTACCAGCTCTAACCTGAATGAAGCCACACACAGTGGTCATAAAGTTGTAAGCTTCCTGATGGTCTCCGGCGGTATTTCTTGCCACATTTGCTCTAATTGTTCAGGGCCACTGACATTTCCTGGTCAGATTCACACTTTTGTTTGCATTGCCATGATCGATTGCAGAGATCACGCTACAAGAAATCGACTTAGTGCTTAGACTGTATATACATGAACTACAACATCTACAACATCTAGATGGTCTCAAAGTAGACGCATACAAGGCAGACAGCCAATTTAAGGAACTACAAGTTTCTGTCGTCATTGTTCTATCTATTGAATTGACATGTTATATTATGTCTGAAGGTTCAAAGAGTAGTAGACCTTCTAACAGTAATAATTTTTTTTGGCAATAGAATATTTATACGAGTTTTGAATTAAGGGAAAGAAAAATATTGCTGACGATAGGAATATTTAGAAGAAAAAAGCTTAAGAAAGATCAATTGATTGATTATTAACTTCTCACTTAGAAGCAACACGATGGCTATTGGCAACGGACCTCTAAATTTTGAACATCTGCTTAGGCACGAGGAGACCTAACACATACCTCTTCAAAATTCCATATTGTATCCACGAGGACTGAGGATCTTTACAGATTTAAAGTGCATCAGCTGCTACTGGCGAGAGATTTTTCAAACTGAATAGCGGAATAAGGGATCGACGGAAGAGTCTAGTTTACGAGTTTGCGATCATAACTACTAGGTCATCGTAGCCACTAGTTATTCATATCAAGAGTCGAAAAGATATCGATCAGTCAGATAAAGATAACCTTTGACAAACAAATATGAAAAAAAAATATCTAGGCATATTTTCTTTTTAGAATAAAACATCCGAAATATGATAACTTTTTTTTTTTCTGAATTCATACAATGTATACAAATCTTCTTAATCTGAGAGAATCTTTCATATTTTAGCGTTTTTTTTTCTAAATTATCTTGAGGGAATCTTGTTTCCACAATTCAATTTCATCGATCACCTGCCTCATTCATTCATACATGAGATGCGCACAGTGTAATCATATTTCAATCAAATAGAATGGAGAAGTATCTTGATTTCAAATGTGTAGTTTTGTAGAATAAGAGAATTCGTCTGTATTATACAAACTCATCAGTAGCAAATCATATCCATAACTTGATTTTGTAGATCTTAAGGTTTCTTTCTTTTATTGATGCCTGGAACTTGATTTCGTCATCTCTTATGATGTGACGTTTCCGTGTTTTTACTCTCTTCCATTATATTAACTTAAAACTTAAATACTAAGCACAGAAAAAATCAGAAAATAAAATAATCGGGGTAACCTTAAGAGCATTTATTTGCTTACGCTTTTCAAGGTAAATAGAATTTCCCAGTGTAAGAATCCTCACGCTGTTACCAATATATTTTACTAAAATATAAAATATCAAGCTTACCTGGATTCTCGGGTCCTGAACGAAGTATTAAACGAAACGTGATCAGCAATAACCAAGAAGCTCCATAAGTGTACTCTTGCAAGTACAAATTATATTCCCAATTATACAAGCATAATCCGCACTCTATTCGATTCCTTCTCACTCCTGCTACTCTTCAACTAACTTCAGCTTTACTTATATAACCGTTTTTCTATTATTTCATAAAAAAAATTTTCGTAATGGTTATTAGATTAATCCCACTTCTATTAATTGCATCGAGGCTCTCTTTTTGCAGAAACTGAATTATGTAGAGCTTCCAAGATAATTAATAGAAGAACACGAATATTCCATGGTTATAATAGTACTGAAAAGTAAAACAGGGTATCCAAAGACAAAGAACCGCATTTCAAAGCTCCCTCAATGTGAAACCACTCATCAAATTTTAGGTGCATTAAGTCAGTCAAGTTTGGAAGTCTTAAGGGATTCCAAAACCTTCTGTACCGATAATGTTAAATTTGTCATTTTCAATGTACTTCTTCTCAAAATCTGTTACAGTAACAAGTTTGAATTTTTTTCAGAATTAAAAGGGAACTGTGTCATTATAATGAAATGAGTCATTGTCTAATTTTGAAATTTTTGATTTCATTATATATTATCAAGCATTATGTACATGTCGTACTACAAAAATTACACGTCTATGAACAATCGTTTTTTTTAGAATAGATACATCTTGCAACCAAATTTCCCATTTTGAGGAAAACGTGTTCTAATGTAAAAGTATTTACTTATCAGAACATTACTTCCCCGTTCTCTAAATTTTCCCCATTTTTTCTTAAAAAAATTCATCATTGTCTATTTTCCTTTTCTTACTTAACAATCTTTGTACTTTGTAAGCAGGAGTATCTTGATTTTTTTAACAACTTCTGTTTGTCGAAACTTTTCATTGTTTGTAGCGTATAATCACTAGGTTCAACGTTCAATGTTCTCAAAATTTGTAATTTTTAACATTGCCTTTATTAAAACACGATACAACAACATATGTATTTAAAGATAGGACTTTTATTGGTAAAAATGTTTTCTTTGGTACACGAGACTATATCCCGTCATTAATACTCTTATTCGGGTTTTGGGTACAGATATGCAAACCTTTCTTCAATGGTTTTGGATCTCATAAGTATCTAAAGATAGGTCTTATGCCTTCCACAACCGCAACAAGTAAATGGTTTTTATTATGGTAAGTTTTGCCAAGCAATTCTCTAACTTCTTAAACGTATACCATGTTTCTGTTACAAGTAGCAATTCGATGTTGAAGCTTTTCATCTGTTGAAGTTTTGTGTAAAAATATTGCCCTTGCCACATATCTTCACACTAGACCAATTTCTTCATATGATTAGGCATAAATATGTTTCCAGACACTCAATTTCTATCTTCGTCAGCATGTTATTTCCAAACAAAGAGAATCCATAGAAAAGCTTTCGGCCTCCTCTCTTTGCCTTCAAGTGTCGAAGATCAATGTATTACGCTACTTAAGTATTCTAATTTACTGTAAAAATTAAATGTTTTACTAATATTAATTAAATGTTTCAATCAATTCGTTATATATTTAATCATCAACCAAAATGAAGTGAGTTGTTTACATTTTTTAGTCTTTAAATCTGCGTTACCCCTTTTTAATGGTAATAAAAGATTAGGTTATTAAAGAAAAGTTTAGGTAAGAATGGTTAAAGATTAGGCTTTCAATTATCGTGACTAAATAATGATTTAAATAAAAGACCCGATTTCTGTCAGTTGCATTTACAGTACCTTGTTATAAATACAACTATATTCATAAAATCATAGAAAGACTATATAGTTATGGTGGTTAGCTATGAACGTCGATGCTCTTATCGAATCACATGTTCGAGTTCGAAAATGGTGTTAAATAGTACAAAATGGGTGTTATGTGTGTTAAATACTAATGCTGCGCTAATGTATGTTCAATAGAACGAAACTTGAAATGAATAATCTGCAGAACATGGTGTAAAAGTAATTTCTGAAGAAACATTTGTCCTTTAGAGGAATCTATTTCCCCAAAAAATATACATATATGAGTGCAGTTTAAAAAGTAACAACATTATGGATATATGAACAAGAGAAAGAAGGTCAAGTTAAATGATGCAAGGGCTACGCTGGCTATATTTGGCTACGCTACGCAAAACTAGATATAATTATGATCCAGATGTTTGATATTAGAAAATAGGTAAAATTTAGGAGACATGAAGAAGGGTTGTAAAAAGAAAAGGACTGAAAGGAATCCAGAGGGCACGTCACCCGTGTTAAGCAGACTATTAACTCTTTTGGGAAGAAACGGTTACTAGGGTTCCTCGGTAATGCGATGTATGTACCCATAGAATGTAAGCTACTGAGGTTCTGTTAGGAATAGGAAATGAAGTGAAAAAAAATGTAAATAAAGCAACTTACCAAAGTATTGTCCAGTTATATTTTTCCATATTCCCGAAAATTCATCACCATAACTTTTTCAGTCGACGAGACCATCTTTGCATAATGGAGCAATTTAATTATCATTTTACAGCAATTTTGGAGCTTCCGATTGTTTTGCTTATTCCTTGTTTTCTCATTTATTAAGAGGAATTCAGGTCTTATTAACCACGACAATTTTAAGTGGTGATAATCAAATCTATCAACGAATCAGTGCCAAATTTATTTTTACTCAATATAACACATGTCAATATAGAAAGATAGCACCATATGTCTTCAAAAGCAAATATATTTTGAGCCGCTCTTGTGCGGTAAATTTTCCCATTCCGATAACAGTGCTACAGTACATAAGCGGTAATAGTGATAAATACAAAAGAATTCAATTTTGCAATACTTTTCAATAATGCATATTTTAATCCCAAACCCAAACATAGATTTGCTTATAACATATAAGAAGACAAAGTGTTGAAATTTGGAAATGGTGGTGTCATCTCAGTTATCGTCCTTGTCATGTGACCGAGGTACAAATTTACAAGGTCTCATAGCTTCTAACGGACAGGTAATAAAAAATAACAGCACATAGGAAGGAAAGAAAGAGATATTCATGATAAATGTTTTTTTAAAAAAATATTTACTCTACGCTATGTATGGTACATAATGTACATCCTTTTTTTTTTCTTCTTCTTTAAAACGGTAGCCCTTTCTTAAGGATAATTAAGGATTAATTTTAAGAGTTTTTTGAATAATTTAATTGCAATGTCACTAAATAGTAATAACTATTGAATCTCAGTTTGTGATTATTAAAAGAAAAAACAAATTCAAATAAAACTAAGCAACTTGTGATACTGTATAAGGCGGTATAGACATATATTCTACCACATCTTATTCTAACAATATCCCAGGACCGAGTAAATATTTGTACTGCAGATCTCTGCAATAAGCTGTTGATCCTCTAGCATCGGATCTTTCTCGCAAAGGATCGATGTGCAGCTTCAGCTATTTATCAATGGAAGCAAAGAAGTTTTATCGCATGTTGTATTCTGCACTCAGAAAATGATATTATCGACATTTCGTGCTTACATGATAAATCCCAATGGCGAAACTCGATTATTATGCTCATGTCATCAATCAAAGTCTTATAAATTTGCATTTTAATGTGCAATGCACTTATTTGTATGTACTTTTTATGCAGAAAAAAAAATCTAATTTGCTATTTCTATAAGTATTAATGTTATTTTTTAGGCAGCCTCTGCATATGAGCGGATGGAAGAGTCAAAAGAGGGTATCGAAATTTTTAAATATTACCAAAAAATAACTAAGATGTCTGTAAGAAATTTCTTCTGCATATTAATTGATCTCTGTGTAATACATTACAGCTATTAATGTTATAAATCCTCTGAAGTAAATTACATATGTAGATCATAATGTAATAAATTACATATATTAATGTTGATTATTTTTGGCTTAATGAAGCCGAAGATTGAAGTAACTTGCATTTTGGTGAATGTAGATTTCAATCTGCAAGTGAGTGTGACCTTCGGAAGGTCAAAAAATGATGGTAGAAATTATTAATTTTATATGGTGACTGCGTAGAGAAGTATTTAGAATATTAAATATAAATTAAGTTTATATAAAGTAATTCAACTTTACTATTCTTTGGATAATATTTAGAATTTCACAAAGCTTCCACTGGAGACTGCAGGTTACGTGTTACTTCATTCTACGGCTTACTGAAACCAAATAAATCAACATAAATATATTTTGCTTGCTACATTACATACATACATACATACATACATACATATATATATATATATATATATATATAACATCAAGAATACTGTTAATAAATAAAATATTTTATAGAGAGAACGAGAAGGAGTTATTTATTGAACAGACATCAAAATGCTTTATCGCTTATAGTTAAAGTAGAAATAATATATGGCAAAATGTTAAAAATGTTTACATACAAACTAGTGTTGTTCGAAGAGCTTCTATCAGAAAATATCAATTCTATAAATTACCTCAGGATGTTACAGTTCATGAAAACTAATTTAAGAAGTCAGTATGCTTTGTTTTTCAGTGTTAAAATTTGAATTATTGTAAAAACTTACATGCAACTACTAAACAAATAAAAATTTAGCCAGGAAAGGAATTAAAGATCCTTAGTCAAACTGTTACATTTTTTTTCAAAAAGTAAAATTTGCGAAGAAAGTTTGGAGGGTTAAGGTATTCTTTCCTTCCAAAACATTCAAATTATTTTACTATTTAAATTGGTGCGTAAAATGAAAAAAAAAAAAAAAAAAAAACGTTATGAAGAAAGAAATAATAATCAAATTTAAAGTAGATTTACAATTATGATTAAAAAATAACTATAAAAAAATTCCCTGTGGTTAATATTTTAGCTAGCAAAATGTTGCCATGTTAGCCGAGAGTGTTCGTCGTATTCAGCTTCGTTACTAAACATTTTAAAGTCAAATCTCAAGACAGGAACTTGATTTAATCAAACACCTATCGTGCAGAATAATAGCAAGTTAAATACAACTAAGCCTCAAGGTCCATATGAGGTGGAGTAGTTTGGAGAGAAGGTACAATTTTTAGTGTCGACTGCATCATATGAGGATAGTTACCTATAACTTGGTGTTCAAAAATTAAATTAAAATATGTTTCATGGGATTGATATTCATCATGTAAACGTTGTCAGGGTAGCCGAGAATAATAGTTCTGATATCATTAATGTTACCAGAACATTTGCGGAATATTATCTCCTTGTTTTTGGGACATAAATCTTTTGAAAATATGAGTAGAGCTAAGATTTTTGTTTGCCTAATGATGATTTTTTAATATTTTAATAGAGATATTAAGAATTGTTTTTGGCCAAAGGAATTCTTCCCCTTTCAGTAGAATCTTGACATAATTTTTGAGTCACATTTGTATTTAATTACCATGTTTAAGAAATTACCTATTGCATTACACTGTTCCCTAATTTCTCCTGCTTCTATGATAGATACCTATGCGTCCAGGGATCAAAAATGCTTTTTTAACTCTCTAATTTTTTTAAAAATGCATTTTTAATATGAAAAAGAAGAAAAATAAAACAAAATTATGAAGTTCTATAATTTTTTCAAAGAAAATATATAATGACTTCATTAAAAAATTTGTTCACTAATATTTGTGCTTTTCGTTTTTTCACTTTTGTGCATTATTATTTTGTGTTCACTTTTCTTTTCTCCTTTTGTAAATAAATATAGAATACATGTTAGGAGTAAAACATTTTGTACATTTGAGAAATTTTTTTTTCTAAATACATGAATGCAAATCGGCCTGAAAAATGAAGTTCTTATTCAGCTTAGACAGAAAAGAATAAGAAATTATTTTTATAGACCTATAAAATGATTAAAATATCATCATTATATATGTAAATTTTATCGCTATACTAAAAATTCCTAAATTATTTGAATAATTTCAAAATATATATGTCACGAAAAGAAAAAGAATTGAATTCACTATTTTAATTTCCCTCACGTTTCCTGGTACCTTTAATAATAAAACCAATCTCACTAAAACAATAGTACTAATAATAAACCCAGAATTTTTGAGGTTGTCGCAACAGTGCAAAATACGAAAATGGCTCAAATATCCATAAGTGATGAACTTTTATTTAAAAATAGCATTTCAGTATATGTTTACTAAATTAAAAAAATATACACGTTATAAACTTACTCATTCGTAGAATTCTATCTGCATATACTATTGTTAATCATTTTAAATTATTCACTTTTCAAATTAGGAACTGTAGAATATATTTTTGGGTTGTATAGGGATAAAATTTGAAGTAGCAAAATCTTTTCCACTCTGAATATTGAAATTTTTATCTAATTCATGAAACGTCTAAGTTTATTTATATATATATATATATATATATATATATATATATATATATATATATATATAAGCGAAATACCAATGACTGACTTATCACGGGATCTCTAAGACTGTACAACCGATTGACTTGAAATTTAGCATAGTTACTCATTTTGCGATGTAGACGCTCACTAAGAACGGATTTTACGGAACTCTTGTCTAAAATGTATTTTTCATGCCTAAATCTAATCTTTTCCGTCAGTTATGTAATTTTGGCGACTTTATTGCCAAAAATATATGACTGACGCCAAAACGGAACATATTTTTTTCTATGTATACTGCGTATTGTCACCAAGTAAGTTTACTTGGTGAGATTTGCGAGTACAAAATGGAAAAATACTAAATCATTTTATATAGAAGCGCTAATGGAGGATTGGCAAGATTTTGGTGAAGGGGCTCTTTATGTGAAATTTTGCTCATGTCGAAAATAGAAAACGAACATATTTAGCGATTGAAATAAATGAGTTTGGAATAAATTTAGTTTTTGAATTTGGAACGTAGTTTAACTCCAAAACTTAGAATTTTAGGATTTTGAAAAATACTAAAATGGCAACTTTTTACGGAGTAGCACACACTCAAGACAATCTTCATTTACTGAAGGATTTCGCTACATGCATGAACGAACTGAAGAGGCTATAACATACGTAAGGTATTTTCGACAACCCGACTTGCACGATTTATTTTTAGGGTTGCAGTCACTTGCAATCCTAAATGGTCAGAAATCAAAATGTCTTGAGGCAAGGACAAAAATCTTATGATAGACACGATGCCATTGAGAGGGTATTTCATTTGAAAGTTAAGGACATGAAGAATATTTTGACAAAAGGTTTCATTTTTAGCAATACTAGGTAAAACATGTATACGGCGGAATGAATTTTATCCATATTATATTATATGGTGTGAATTTTTACTAAATTTTTTTATTTTTCTCATATATTTAAATATATCGAGGATAATCATTATTACAGACAATCAATTTCTTAAAATTTTAAATTTAGATTATCATTAAAGTTTTAAAAATTAAAAATTTTCTTGATATCTTACGTATAGGTTACAAAATAATATATTATCGTCTGTCCAGCGAAGCGGGCGGGTATCAGCTAGTATATATATACATACACGCATATATATATATATATATATATATATATGCATGTCATAGAGTTTTCTAATATTTAAGAATTTTAGTGTTAAATATTTTCATTCAAAAAGTTCCGAGTAAAATTGATTAAACTGAAGCATTTTTTGTTGAATTATAATTATAACTCTGATTTATTTTCAAATTCTAAGCATCAAATGTATAGAAATTTGAATTTTCGGGATTTTTCAAGCAAAACACATACTGTAAGTTTTCTTTTAAATACATTTATAACTTCATTGAGATGAAAGAAAAAAATGTTTCAGTACTTTATTTAACTTTTGTTATATCAATTCTGCCTTTTAAACATTATTTTCTTGACTAATTGCATTCCATATTTCTTCCTTTAAATTTATTTCTTTCTCCGTATATATATTTTATTCAATAAAATAACTTATAACATATTTATTACTCAGAAATTTTATAATATACACGTAACAACTGAAATAAATAAAGAGTTTATTAATTACTATGTGCTTGAAATTCTTTTTTTTTGTCAGAGTTTTATTCAATTATTGATTCTTAACATCAATTGTGGGCTTCCCACAAAGTTTAGTTTTAATTTTTCTAATTATTAGGCATTTTAATAATCCAAAAGAAAATTAAATTAATATTCAGCTAAGTTATTATCAATATATAACTAATATCCATATTTATTTATAAAAAATGAAGATAATTAAGTAAAAAATTTTGTTGCGGGTTATATGAATCATTAGAATCTTATTATCAATTGTCCTAGCCAGTTTGAAATCTGGGGTAGGGAGTATTTACGGGCATTCAAAATTCATTTTTAATTTTAAGGCTGCCAACAGACAGTCTGACAAAGAAATAAGAACATTTTTAACAATTTGTGTCAAAATCGAAATTTTATAATCTGTATGACAAGTTGGATTAGAAGTCAAGGGGAGTTAAATCTATCGGTATATAATTTTATCTTTAAGGCACCTTATGAAAAAGTAAAGCATAAAAATAATGAATTATTTTGGTAACAAATAGTATCCATAAGTCGAGTTAAGTTAACTGAGACTATAAACCTAGGTACCTCAATATTCTTTACTGCACATCAACGCTTTAGGCTCGTGGATACGCAATTGGCGTTATTTTGCTAGACGTGGTTAGTAGCCCTGACACTACGAAAGTACTTTCGTGCAGCGGGAATGATGTACGATAAATCTAATCGAAGTCCCAAGTTCTCCCATCTTCATGGTGTCGAATTTCGTAGAGAGAGTTCTCAACTCAAGTGTTGTCCTCATCATATGACCAAGGTTCAGAGTTAGAAGTATCTGTTGTCAATAGCCCTCGAGTTGCTTCTTAGGGCAAAGTCAACAATAATTAACAACCAAATTTCTCAACATACACAATCTTACTGAAAAATTCTCATGTCGTCAAGTGTTGGAAAGGGCTTGAAAAATAATTTTTTTTTATTTTTCAATTTTTTTTTATTTTTCAATTTTTTTTTATGTTTCAATTTTTTTTATTTATTTTTTATTTTCTTACATGGGTTTCTGCTTCAAAAGTAGAGTTAAGGGGACTCGGTACCCCAAAAATGACCAAAAAATTGATTTTTTTATTTTTATTTAGAAATATTCTCTGAATTATTATCTTTCGATTGATGTACTACTTTTGTAAGTACGAGCACGAGAAGTATTGTGTATGTGCAAGCATTCCACCTAAAATATTACAATATTGCTCACAAAATTGTAATTTTAAAATTTTATAGTATATTCCATTTCTAATTATCAGTTGTGAATATAATATATGTTTTCATTATTTTGTCCAGTTGCTCCCATTTGTGCTGCGAACCAACAGACAACATATGGCATTGCCAGGCATGAAGAAGCCAATGTGAGCTGTGCTGTAGAATCGGACCCTCCCGAAGTTGCATTTCGTTGGTCTTTCAACAACACCGTATCTGAAACCATTGACATCCTGTCCTATAGTAGCGATGGAGCATCCAGGAGTGTTGCAAGATATATACCTAGAACAAAGTTGGATTATGGAGCACTCTACTGCTTTGCCAAAAATGCTGTGGGGATAATGAAGGAACCGTGTATCTACACCATTATTCCTACAGGTAGGAGAAATTTTGATTTACAAAAGTGTACTTAAAAGATTTCATATAATATAATAATATATGTGCGGGCTACAATTTGTATGGATATAAATATATTTAATGCACTATAATATAAAATGCCCTGCATTTGTTTGTTAACTTACAGAAGTTGCGATGGTCTTTCTTCATTTTTAAACTCCACAGACATCTTATAAAAAAAAATAAAAAGTCAATAAATTCAGAACTCTAATTGAAGATACATTAGAAAAAGACAACACAGTTAATTTTATGACAATACAGAATATGCAAAAAAAAAAAAGGCTTAACTTACTAACGCACTCATTCCGATTCTAAAGCGAGCAGAGTTTTCGCCTTATCGTGCATTCGAGCCTCGATGCTACTAAAGATTCGTCATGCATCCGAGGCTGATGCACGTTGAATCTGTCGAGACGCATAGTCCTCCCTTAGGCGTGATGTGGAAGTTAGGAGAGGAAATGTAATCTCAGGGGATGTCCTCATCACTTGACCAATGTTCAAAATTACAAGTTCAATTGACAACAGCCCTCGTGTTGCTTCTAATGCGACGTTAATAAAACTGATTCAAAATCTTCATTCATATAACAAATTAACTTTCCTATCACTCGAACAAGGAGTCTTTTTTCTTTATTTCAATGGAAACAGGTTTCGAGAGAAAGAGATAATTCAAAACAGTTTATTAACATATTATTTAAGTTAACAGCTTTTTGTTATCCTCTACCTCACATCTCTTTCCTTTCCATTCTATTCTATTTTGCTTATATATCACTATCTCTAATTATGTTCATTAAACTTCTTATCTTTATCTAATTTATCTTATCATATTTCTTTTCGGTTGGCAGTGTTTGGTTAATTTATGCAATTCAAATCATCAAAAGTATTTTAATGTTTGTGAATTTTTCATAACATCAAAGATAATCCATTCGAAACCCAAATCATACTAAACCAACTTAAATATTTTTGGCACTTTTCCGTTATAAACATATCATTCGGCGTCTTTTTTTTTTTTTTTTTTTTTGGTGATTCTTCTAAGAATGATGCAGTGCCGTTTTGAATCGACTTTTCTCCTGGTACATGATAGTTGTATTTTTAACCTTATCACAATCAAGTTTATAATGACATTTAAACAGAATTAAAGAGAAAAAAATATTACTCTCTGCTATTTCAAATGTCATTATAAAATTTACATTTGTTGTTTAGTGCTCATAATTTCTTTAGTGAAATGATTACAAATCTCTTTCTTTGCGTAATTGCTATTTAAATTATATATATATATAACTGTAGCCGTTTTTATCGCATAATAATTGTTTACGGACTTCCTAAGCGATGGTGGCGTGTCTTCTAGTGACCAAACGAAGTGAAGATAGGCGTTTAAGTTGAAGACAAGGAAACCAGGTCAGTGCACCTGTCGTTACCATTGATACAAATTTTTGAACGTGATATCGAATTTTTATTTTCAGTCTCACATTAAAATCCAGTCGATCATATTTGAAAATCTGTTAGAATTGTGTTTTTAGAACGTTTTTATGTATTTCACTTGGTGTGGTGTGTGTATCAGTGTGTCATAAAATTTTCGTTTGTTAATCTAACCAACTTCCGATCAAGCTAGAGCTCTGAAACTTTGGAAATCATTCTTCCTTCGCCTAACAATGCAATATTTAGACATTTATGACAAGTTTTAACTAATATTTTTCTTTAATAAAGCAGTTTAGCCCAACCACTTGGCGCGATTTCATAAATTGCCAAACTTGGCGATTTTTTTTGGCTGAACGTTCAGTCCGCAAAGCGGCCCAGGGTAGCCACATTTGGCAAAATACCGCCAAATAATTCCTGTCGCCAAGGGAGGTTTGGATAAACTGCATTCCAACCATTTAATTTACCGAATTAATTAATTAACTTTAGTTATTTTTAACGTTTTTATGTATTTCACTTAGTGTGTGTCTGTCTGTGTGCGCATCAGTGTGTCACCAAATTTTCGATCGTTAATTTAACCAACTTCCCATCAAGTTGGAGCTTTGAAACGTTCGGAATCGTTCTTCTTCGCCTAACAATACAAAATTTAGACATAAACTAATAATAGTTTTAACTAATATTTCAATATTTTTAAATAAACTTTGCCACCGTTTTAAAACGTTGGTTTTTTTCGAATTATTACCTATTCAGAAGCTGAGTTAAAGCTATTTTAATATTACTTGATCATGAATTTCTCTGTCATGAAAGGCTATAAAACGACATTTTTTTTTTTCCTGCGAAACATAATATCTCAAAATATTAATCATGGATGAACATGAAATCTTTATTATGTGTTTCAAATACCTATACATATAATATAATGTTCTTGAAACTTATATTACGTAGATTTTTTTATATTGCAAAAACTCAAAATTATAATAACATTTAAGCAAAATTGAAGTAATCAGAATTCGAACTACCATAGAGTTTTACGCAAGAGCTAAATTATCAAAATAACAGTCTATTCTCCCGATAATGTTATTTTCTGTATCAATGAGTTTTCTAACCCTCAGTTTATTTATTTTTGAGGGTTACCATGTTTTGCTGAAAGTCTTAAGGTACACGAACACGTTCGGAGTACTTTTTTTAAAAAACATTATTTAGAGAAAAATTTATACCCTTTTTAACTTCAGTTTCAATGTAAATAAGGTATGTTAAACTGCTATTTGCAATAAATTACTTATGTTTCACAAAATTAGCAAATTGATAGAGAATTTTGAAGAAATTTTAGAAAATTTTCAAAAATGCTACATGAAAATGTATTCAACTAATTTATGTAAATTTAGTATCAAAATAAACCTTATACATGTACCTAGGACTGGGTCTAAAATATTATGGCTATTTAAATAAATAAAAATTTCAGAGCCAGTCGAAGAGCTATTACAAGAAATTTACCATATTTTACAACGTTGTTATACAAATAATAAGCCATAATTTTCAAAATATTCTTATTATGAACATTATTTTAGATCAAGCCCTAGACAATATTATGAGAAAAGATAATACCAAGTTTCAAAGAAATTTAGCAGTAATATTTTGAGTTATCATTTTTGGAATTTTCAAAATATGCGAAAAAACTGATTTTGAGAAAAATGCATTTTTAGTACAATTTATCATATATTTTCTATATACACACAATCACTTACTTAAAATTCCCCAGTTTTATAGCTGACACCTTCTCTTTGCTCATTTTTAACCATTTTTTTCTTTTTAGCTAATCTATTTTTTTTTCTGGCAACTTTTACCGTTGACAATGAATGTCGTTTAGATTCTGTGACTCGAACTTCATCTAGTTCTGCAAAACCTTTTAATGTAAATGCACCAATAGGCACATTGAAATGTTTCAATACATCCAATAATCCTTGAAATCCCTTATTAAATTGAATTACTGCCATATATCCTCCTAATCGCAGTGTTGGTAATGCAACAAAGACATCTTTTGGAATGAATTTCCACAAAATTCCATTGAAGCACTCATTTGCATTTTGAGTTTTTCCTGGTAAGCATTTCTCCAATAGGCCTTTGTCGCATAATTTCATGTATATTGGTTTTATAATGTTAACCAGATTTTGTGGAAGTCCTTTAGACTTGTCCTTATAGATTTGTTTATTGAGTGATACAGCTCGTTGATATTTGCACCAGCTATCCGGTCCAACAGGGCATTGGCCGTGCATTGGTTGTTTTGCATTTGAACAACAGTGAAAAAATGCTGCAATTACTGCACGTTGCATACCTTCTAAATTATTCACATTGTCACGGATAGCTATGCCATAATAATATTGCAACTTATCGATGAAGGCATCTGTCAGTTTTCCCCATCCTCCAAGCCCTTTTCTTGTTGATTTCAATTTTCTTAATCTTGTTCCAACACGTTTTTGTATATGTCCTATACATTCATATTTTGTAACGGTATTCTGGCCATAAATATTTTTCACAGCATCATACGCTTTGGAGTCACCATCTCCAAAAAAGCTTACATATTGTAATTTCCTCATTTCAACCGAACGTTCAAAAAGGCGGTAGACGCCAACTGGTTCCATAGCACCAGATGATCCTGTATGCTTTGCACAGTTATGAATGGTGTTTAATCCTTCATTTTTTGAATCGCAAAGTCTACATACTTTAGACATGAATTCAATGTCTAATACCTTCCCTGTATCTATTGAAATAACAGAGACACATCCATTCAAGGATGAATATCCTCTGCGTTGCCAAGTTCCATCAACCGACACACCACAATGAGATAATTCAGAATCATTTTCATTACCTCTAATTTCCAAAGCAGCTTCATTCATAGTATTGCATGCTACGTAGCTAGCAGCAACTTCAAGTTTTTTCTCAAGGAAACCAAATGCTGTTTTTGAAGGAACATTTATATTGATGGCGGAACAAAGTTTTTTGGCCGCAGAATATCCTTTGCCAATGACTCTCATACCAAAAACAAATGCAAGATTAATATTATGCAATTTGTTTATTTTATCAGATGAACAAAAAGAGAAGGAATAGTCACAGTTTTCACATTTTAAAGTCATGTTCATGGCTAATCCAAAAACAGATTCTTGCATTACATTAATACTTCTTTTAAAACATACAGGACAACATAATAAAGAAATTACATGACTGAAAATTCCTAAGTTAAAAATAAAATTTTTTTCATCATTTTCAGTAACATCTGAAGGTTTGAAAGAATTCATCAATTTTGTTTCACTGGTAGTTGAAATATCTACATCTTTACTAATTTTTTCATTCTCTGGAACTGGAACATTATTAGAGTACCTATTTCCTTTGAACTGTCTTTTACGAGAATAACTTTAATTTCTGTTATTTCCCATAGCTGTAAAAATACTAATACCAGAAAGAAAATTCAATATTGTTTCAAATAAAAAGTAATAAGTTTTGTTATGCAACTACACAAGCACAGTTGTCAACAAATCAAGCTGTATGTAAATAAAACAATTATTGCCAGATTTCCTTAAATTCTACGTCGTCAGACACTAGCACAATGCTTAATTATTTTAAATATTGCATCAAATGTTTTCTAAATTTATATTAAAAATAAATATGGTCTTTTAATTCTGTTTGACATCTTTAAAGGGCATTTAAATGCTGACTTCCGGTCATTTAAATACCCACATCCGGTTTTTTGAGCTTTACTAATTCTTTAATATCTTGGCTTTTAAGTGACGTAGAAACAAAATAAAAACAGTTTTATAAAGCTAAATAAATGCTTTATTCAAGAAAACAAAAAACTAAAAATGTGATTTTTTTCGAAAATTGACCATTTCAACGTGTTCGTATACCTTAATTTTTGCTTATATTTTTATAAAAGGCTCTTATGACAGTAATAATTTACACTAACAAAATATTTCTTGGATGTTTTTCTAATTATGAAGTCCCAGAAGATCGTAAAATATGCATTTGTAGGTAAAATTTACGTGAATTCAAAATATTTTCTTCCAGATGTACTGTTTCCTTAATTTTCTTTGCTGATTATGAAATCGTATCTAATTATTGTCTGTGAGTAATTTATCCTTTGTAAGGAAATTTTGGTACACTAACGAATATTTTTACTGAACACATCACGAGACCCCTTCCCATAACTGGTAATATAACTGACAACAACTACCAATGGCACCAACTAATTCCAAATATACAAAGAAAGTTAAGGAAGGAATGTTAGGTCAGGTACATTCGCCCAGGTCCTTAATCTATTATGGGATGCCCCTCCTCCTTTTGCCAGGACAAAATGGATACCTTTGTTATTTAAGATAGTTAGTATACGGTGGTTACATAATTATTTTTTTTCTAAAATTAATCTTTTTTTATTTATTTTTTGGGAAGAAATAGAATAACAACTTTAAAATTGTGACATGTTTTATGCTACAGCCATCTTGAAGTCTTATTAACTAGTCAATAAGTTCAAGATTCTAACTGAAGATAAGTATGCGATTTTCAACACAATTTGTTATCGATATAAGAATATACAAGATCACTCTATCTCTAATCAACATTAAATCAGTGAATCCTGGCTTTATATGGTCTTCTGATTCAAGTGTTACTTGGTTATTGCAGATTGGGATCCTGTTATTTCGATTAGGATTTACTTCCAACTACTTCAATCAAATGATTAATTCCAATGCTTCAGTCTAATCTACAACACCTATCGGCTTAACGTTTTTCTCTATCTCCCTTTTCTTCCATTTCAATTCTCTTTCCTTTATAAATCACTACCTATAATTCAATTCAGTACACTTTTGGATTTCGTCTAATTTACCTAATCAAGTTTTATTTTGGAAGGGAAATAGTTGTAATTTCAAAAAAAATCTGAAATTAATGAACAGAAAATTGAGAATAGTCCAGCATCACAATGCTTAATAGAAATAGTATTTAAAAGGAAGCTTAAATAAGTGGAAACAATGAAGCCTTAAAGAAAAATGTGTCATTGAAATGAGTACGTACATACATCGGAGCGTACTTAATTTTTTAAGCAATATAAACGTAAGCGATTGGTTTTATTTTTGTTGTTTTTTTTTCTTATTTCACAAAATATTGTCTATTGGTAATATTTCTTAAAACTCAATCTTTATGATATGAAGATGTTCTATAATACCCTGAGAGAGAAAAAAAATATCTTAGAGTATTATTAACATTGCTATTGAAACGAATTAATATTTAATTACTAATAAAATACCTTTATATACTATCATCTGTTTTTTCATATAATAATTGAAATAAATCTCTTAATCTCAATAACTTAAAATTTAAAGTAACTTAATAGATACTGTGCCAATACTTATCATACAAAGTGCCTATATGCTTAAGACTAACAAAAATTTATTTTACTAAAAGAATTCTGCATATGCTTCATGATCCAATTTATTTAGCATAATAAATATGCGCATAATAGAATTCGTATGATAAGAATTAGATGCAGCAAATTTTAAGAAAGAAGATTTTAATAGATATATCATGCAAATGGTACCCCAAAATGAAATTTATACCATCTTATTATACGAACCTAGATAGAAAAAGGACAAAAATAACTAGGAATTATAGAAATATAAATTTATAACTCGATTTTTAAATTGTTCCTATATTTCTCAAGATAAAACTTGCGAGCTTAAATCATCGAAGAAAATTAGGGTAAGAATATATTCAATTTAGCAAGCTGAATTACTGAATTGTTTTGCATTATTGAATTGCGGAAATTGAATTCTTAGAGAGCTTTTGTTGGAGTTATTTTAACATTTTTCAAAATGAAACACTATTTCTTACGTTTTTTGTGTCTATGTATTATTGAATTTAAGAATAAAATTATTAATTCTTCATATCTTTTACAAATATGTAAGTTACAAGTTAAATAAAATGTAGCATTTTCCAATTATATCTATTCTGTCTTTATATGACTCGATTATTTAAAACGAATTTGTCAGATACGAAACAAAATTAATTATACATGATTTCTTATTTAACGAAGTACCTAGCAGAATCTTCTCTAAATGGTTAGTTAAACCATTCATTATATAGAACAGGTACTTTGTGATGTGAATTTTATGCAGAATACTCCCGTCTATCAGCAATTTGGATTTCGTGAATATAATGTTAATCCATTGGAATTTCTACTAATACACTCAAACTTAAGTTATATTTATTTGAAAGTAGTAAATGTAACCGAAGGTACAAAAAATAATGCTGAATTATATGGAAATAAAGTTTCCTTCGATATTTGAAAATATTTTACATCTATTTTAATGATTTGATTGTATGTTTTCAGGTACATAAAAATATTTAAGGATAATTTAACAAGCCAGGAGAAAATGTAGTTCTACAAAAACCTTTATTACTTTTTGCTCATTCTAATGCACTTTATTGCATTCAAATAAATACAGTAATTCAAATTTAAGGAGGAGAGTAGAAATTCAGCTGGATTAACATTACGTTCACAAAATCAAATTGGCCAGTAGAAGAAAAAGGCTTAATAGGATCCTCCCTCCCTCCCTCTCTCTCTCTCTCTCTCTCTCTGTGTGTGTGTGTGTATCATTTCTAACAATGCAAACATGCAAGAGAGTAACTTAAGGTGCGAACCTATGGAAGCAAAGATGTATGTGATATACTTTATTTCTTTTAAAAATATAAAAAGTAATAGATATAATAATAGTGATTTTAATAATAACATATATAGAGAGTAAAAATGTAATTTTTTTTGAAAATTTAAATTGTACCCAAAAGTTATTAATATTTTTTAAATGTTTGATATTTATTATGGATATATATTTATTTCTTCATCATTATTGCAGCATCTTTTGGCTTGCAGAATGAAAAGATACTTATATTGTACATTTTATATATATTTATATAATATATTGTAAAAATATTGATGTAAATTTAAACATAGTAATTCTATAAAATTAAACTATTAATTTAATTTGGAAGCTTCCTTGCATTTTGTGAAATATATGTATATGTAATTGAATGTTTTATATATATATATATATATATATATATATATATATATATATATATATGTACTAAAACTAGATAAATATTATTATTTGTTCAAGTATTTTTTAAAGGAAAAATTCTGTAAAAAAATTTTAAGATATATTTCGCTTAAACTCTAACTCAGAAGTGTTCATTACAAAAGCTTTAAACCAAATTTTCTAAGTAAAATTGGTACAACATAAAATACGTTACAAAGTAAAAACTTTATTTAACTAAACGCAGTATTTATAGTTATGAATTCTGTGCCGGAAAACGGTGAATTATAGTTTTAATTTAATTTAGAGTAATAATAGCAATAATAATACATAAAAAAATTTCCACGAGAAATCGTCTCAGAGACATGAAAATCAGAAATCAGAGACAGCAGTTTGTACTTAAACGATGACGAAAACATAGTTGCGCAAAAATGAATACAATGTATACATTAAAAAAATCATACAAATTTTTTTTTATTGAAATCATAAAATCGTTATAGACAATTGTCTGTCCATGAGGAACAACAACAAGAATATGGTTCTTAGTATGGGATATGTCCTTCCCTTACTGCAATAGTTGCTTCGCACAGTCTGAATGATTGCTTAGCACTTGATTGACCAATAGTTTCTAAAGTAAGAGATCCCATTCTTCAATCAACATCTGTTTCAATTGTTGGGTATTCCTTGGAGTATATAATCGTTCCGCAAGGCGTCCCTCCAAAGCATCCCACACTTTCTCTGTGGTATTTAAATCAAGGGGGGGGGACACAGGCCAATCCATTCGAATGATATTTTCACTTTCCAGTAGCTGCTGAACATCAGCACTTTGGTGTGGCTATACATTGCTATCCATAAAAACGAAGTCTGGTCCAATAGCAGCTCAGAACAGATGCACATGGAGAAGAATCACCTCCTTAAATAGCGATTTCTGGTTACAGAACCTCTATCGAAAATTTGGAGCTCATTCCACTCATTCCACTTTTTATACTGAATGAGTGGAATGAGCTGCCTACCCAGACGACAAAACCTAGACCACCATAATGGTCTCATTCCGTGATGTTACCTGGATGAAGCCGTGTCCCGACCTCTTTCCAAATCAACTGGCGTTGAGAATCGCTTGTGGCACTGAAACGACTCTCATCCTTAAGGAGAACACGACTCTATTAATGAAGTGACTAGTTTTTGTACCCCTTACACCAATCTAAGCTGTGCAGCCGATAGCTGACTTTCAAACAGATGTAGTGTTTATAACGGTGGGTGAATAGGCCACTTTAGTGAAGGCGTCTGGCCACTGTAAGCCGTGACACTTATCGCCCTGTTACTGTACACAGTTGTTGAGTAATGGCACTTGCTGTCTGTTATTGGGGTCTTTTCGCCTTCAGGACGATAAATTGGTCATAAACTGCAGTGGTGTTCTTAGTGCGGTTACCAACAACCTTTCTTTCAGCTGTACATTTAGTTTGGAAGGCTTTCCAAGTGCGCGAAACGACACTTTTGTTGATTCCGAATTCTTCAGCTACACAAGGCAAACTACGCCCCTCATTTAGCTTTTCGATCATCCTCCCACGTGTGAAGTCGTCTGGGTAATTTCTTTCTTGTCATATTTCACTTATACTTGTAGCGAATGTCTTTAATAGCACCTCCGTTCTTCCTTTCATTATAGTCTTGAAGTGCAAGCGCCGACAGAGTGAGCTTTGAGTACACTCACGTCAATTATGATGTTTAGTTCCAGAAATTTGCAAATGCATCACTTTTCCACTGAATTGGGGGCTCAATAACCCCTTTTCTACAATTTCATGGCTATCTTAAAATTTATATTGCTGCTTAAGTTTTGCACATCAGTATATATATATATATATATATATATATATATATATATATATATATATATATATATATATATATATAACAAACAATAACACCACCATCCAGCCAATGTACACTTTTATTGACATAATTTAATTGGCACATATGACTTAAAGAATGCAGATATAAATAGATATTTTCATATTAATAACTATCTCATTCTATAAGCTCGCATGTTCTTACATTACAGCAGAAAATTATTTATAATTAACTTCAAATGGACGGTTGAATTACATCATTAAATATCCATAGCAGACTCCTTAAAATCATAGAATTTATAGCTTATGGAAATAGCAGTAGTTGTAGTATCAAACCTGAAAGCAAATTTACTAATCATTCCCAAATTTGTCATGGAATATTAGAACATTTAAAATGAAATAGTGATTTTTGGAACAGTTTCTGAAGTAATTTTTATTCACTCTTTATATTTTACTGGCATTTCATGTCTGCACATCCTCTTGTCTGACACATTATAAATTATTCGAAATTCATCCTTTTAATCATGTTAGATCAAAACATTTTTAAAATTAAAGAGTTTATAAAGATACAAAATGCAATGAAATTAAATATGTGCAATGAAGACAGATTTAGGACGAAAGCACTGGTTCTCAAAAAGTAAAAAGTCAAAATATGGAGATAAACACATGCATCTATTCCATTTTATTTTCTGTGTACTGTATTCTGAGTGTGAATGCAACTTAATCTGACAACAGTCATGTAAAGGAGATATATACTAGCAATATTAAAATGGATTCATCTTAAGCTTATCTTATGCAATACCTTTATATATATATATATATATTTTTTTTTATCGAAATATGCTCTTGGTTGAAAGTGTTTTGTATTGTAAAGCATTCTGAAATCTGCTTCATAGGAAAGTAGTTTAAATAACATAAAACACAGAGTTAGTTAGTTAGTTATGAAAAAAGACTATTTTCAGTCGATTAGGAAACTTTTTTAAGGTTTACCTTAAGGCATTCGTACAATGTCCTTTTTGATTTCACGAACGTAATGTTTATCCTATGGAATTCCTATAATTTTGTCCTCAAATCTACTCTAATGTAAAAACGCGTATCCAAAAGAACAAAAAACATTTAATGTATCCTTGTCATTACTTTCTCTCCCAGTAAAATATTTATATTATTTTTAAAATCTGGAAAATCTAAAAACAATCATTAAAAAAAAGATAAATGTTTTTCATTAAAAAAAAAGTCAGTGGTGAAATATATTCACCCAGAATATTTTGTCATATTATGCTCTTTGTGATGCACCTTTTTTCGATCAAATAGATAAAATAATAAAGATTTGAGAACTGTAGTAGAAATTCTACAGTAATACAGCATTCGTTCTGAAAATCAAAATGGCCAGTAAAAGAGGGCCTTAAGGTTTTAAATATTTATTACTGCCACTATTGCACATTAAGAGAAATTGAAATGTTTGATTTCAAATATGAGTACTAATAGTATTACTAAATGTGTACATTTAATATGATAATGATCATTACAAAAAACAAAAAAATGGCAGATAATAAAATTAGATGCGAAAAATCTTTATCACGCCGTATAACAATTTTCTTTCAAAGCTGAATTTAAGAAAAAATTGATTGTAAATTCTCATCTAAACCCCAATTCTAGATTCTTTTTCTTTCTTTTTAGTGGGATTGATACAATTCGGGAAAAGAAGATGTTACTTAACAAATTTTTAAAATGCTAATAATAAAGAAAGTTGGCATAGATGAAATAAAATCTTGTATAATGTGCATCGAAATATAGTTGTAGGCAATAATCACCTTTCATAAGAAATCATATTTCTGCTAACAAAATCAAAAATAAAATCCAAATGATTTTTGTTTAAATAATTATTCAAAGCTAAATAAACCAATACTCTGTCTCTATTATGAGAACTTAAAAGTTATTACGAAGGAAATATTAATCTTCATTTGGAAAGGTTATCTTTAACAGGAAAAACTCAGTGTTAAAGAGAAGAACACTGTGTTTTTGATAAAAAAAAAAAAGAGCAAGAAATATCCAATTATATGTATATTTCACAACTTGTAATTTTATGATGAACTTATTAGAAAATGCTTGTTTGAAATAAAAGTAGTGACGCTGATACATAAAGGCATAACGTAATATTTACTATAAGATATTGATGTGTTGAATATCTTCTTAGTTTTATCACCATTTTTATCAATATGAGTAGTGATTCAGTATTAGCACACATCTCTTGTAAAGTAGTATTATTTGTATATAAATACTCATATATATTAAACACTTGATGCTGAAAATTACTTTCTTTCCAATATTATCGTGAGTGTATAGAAAATTGGACAGATCGTTCCAAGTTAAGGAAATAAAATCCTTTATATATCACTCATATTAGTCTATCTTTGATTACAGAGAAATATAAATTTCAAGTTTCTTCAGAGAACATACTTCTTGAACTCTTTATTGTCATTATGAATATTAAAGACTACATTTACAAACAAATAGGCAAAACTTGTTCTTAAGTATTTTTATCGAATTTAAATATCTTTTTGATATTTTATAATACAATAAGTGATCACCATAATTAAATTAATTAAAACTGTAATGTAATGTACCTTTAGCTCTGTATTATTATTTTAGACATAATGGAACGATATTTACAAATCAACAGATTTTTTACGTATGCGTACAACACTTTTGCCAATGTGAATGAGAATTTCAATAATATCTTGGCATATATATCTTGTTATGTATTTCAGCAGTTGGTGTATTCTCCGTCACACCGAAAGATGTTTTCCTACCCAATGACGGGGGAGTTCGGTTGACTTTGAGCAATGGGAATGACTTAAGACCTCGATCTGCGGCCCAGAGGAAATTTTTAAGGGTGCTTTTTTCAGCACTCTTATAAAAAAAATTCTTTTCGAGCTTGTCACTATGGCGGCTTAAATTCTGTCGTTATTGTTTTTTTTTTAAGAGAGCCGCTACTTATTCCCCTCCTGAATCATTCTGATAGTAAAAATTTAAGACGAAGTTTGTTTATCAAACATTACAACAATTGATTTACATCCTTCTCTGTTGTACAGAGATTCAGTTTGGACAGTTTCCATTTGACGTCAAAAGCGATCTCAAGCTGAGATAGAAGGTCTATTATTTGATGCATGCATCCTAACTAGAATATCACTTGCAATTTATGTGTTTGTCTTTTACACACATAGGCAAGTTTTTACATCAAGAGTACGTAAAACCAGTAACCCTTATCTGTGATGCTATCCAGTGTTCAAGACCAGAGTCACCCCTTCGACGAGAGGAGAAATTTACACTACATTGGGGGATGTTTTCTAACCCTTGTTTGGTATACATTGGACGATGGGAATGATTTGATACCTTGTTCTTTCCGCTCAGAATAAAACCTTTACGATTGCTTATATCAGTGCTCTTATCAACTCAACTAAAATGGATATTGCCTCTTGCTAGTTATTGAGGCACTTTAAATTCTGTAAAAATTTATAAAGAAAAGGATCTCAATAATACTATCATTTAGATACTCGTAAATGTATAAAACACAAGATGTTGAAATTGTCTTACTTTACAATATTATCGTTAACGTATAGGAAACTCGAGGGCGCTTTCCTGGTAAGTGAGTTTTCTTTTATGTATTACCTATGTTCCTCAACTTTTAAATAAAGAGAAATTTATTTCTCTGGTGATCTTGAATTACGCATGCTTTGGATTATATTTATAGTAACTTATCAGTATTAAATACCACATTCATCCATGCAAATTTTTTAAGTACTCTCATACAATACTGAATGACATCTCTATTTTTTATTGACATAGTAACGAGTTATTATAATTAAAGGAATTAAAAAGGTAAAATAATGCATCTTTAACAACATATTAATTTTAGCCAAAATTTAAATACATTTGCAAATAACAGAAAAGTAACCAAGTTATTCTTTATGTATACGTGCACTATAACTATCACTAACAAAGTATTCCTTTTTCCTCAAAAGCAAAATTGTTCTTTATAGAGCCTCTTTAGTTTCGACGCCACCCATTTCATCTATTAAGTAACGGAAGTGCTTCCTTCCTTTTCATTTGTGAAATGAAAGCTCAGGATAAATACACAAAACACTCTACTTAATTGGAAAGATCCGCTTCGCATGGTCAAGAATGAAAGGACACATGAAATAAAGAAACAAATTCTTCTTGAAGCTTGAAAATAAAAAAAAAACTGAAATATATGTTTCACACATGTTATTACATTTGAAATGAATTTTGAAATCTACAAAATTATTTTCAAAACTGATTTCAGATGTAGATAGTGAACGGGAGCAAAACAGAAAGCAATATTTCAGACAGAAAAATTCCTGATATTAATATCATATTTTTATTTAATTATGTATTGAAAGATCAACATATTCTAATACAGTTCACATTTATATTCCAAATACTTGTTTCTTTTTTTCAGATATGTTTCTTATTTCATCCACCATACTTTAGAATAATATTAAAAATGAAAAATTGCATCTGAATGAATACAGCGCTGTTAAGAGGTTCCCCACTTGCTCTCCACTTATGCATTGTTTGGTGAAAGTTATTTGCTTAAATGTTTTCTATCCCCCTTTAAATTTTTACCCTTGAGTATATTTTTACCCTTGAGCGTATATAGCGTATCCAAACTCTTCTCAAAATGTATCACTTGTTTGCCAAAATAAACATTAATTAGAGTAAATTTTGAGTACTTGTATGACCCAGGCTCCTTAGAAGTAATTAATCTTTCGAAAAGAATTTATAACTTTGAAATTCCTAATCCACAAACAAAACACTCTAAGTACAAAAACGAAGACGACAACATTCGAGAAAAAGACTAATCAAAGAAAAACAGGGTAAAAATAAACAATTCTGCCATTAGAGTGAATTATTAAATTAAATATTAAAATAAGAGTAAATGATAAATTATTAGAGTAGGAAATAATATTGCCTTTAATATTTTACCTGCAAATAATATCTGCACGCAAAATATTAAATGAAATGTATCTTAGAAATGTAAGTATAGCTTAAGAAACTAAATGAAATTACAGTGTCAACATGTTATAGTGTCAGTCTTTTGAGCCTAAAAATATGTATCTTTTATTTCATGCCATCACAGTTTTGTTAACTTCATTTTCTTTTTACAGCAACATATTGGACCTTATTAAAGATATGTAGTAATGCACTACCTAGCTCAAAATTTCTTCTTTTCTCTGAATGATTCAATTTAAAAATATGCTAAAGTAAAATATAAATATTCATTATGCCTAGATAAACTGTAAATCATTATTTTTTAAATTTAAATAATAAAAGCAATTTAAATACTTACAAAAATAGAAAAATACGTTTTAGTATATAAAAACAATTATAGCTATTCTTTTAAAAAATAATTATATGAAATGTAATTAGTGCATCATATAACTATATTATAATATCCATCTCACTTCAACTCATGTAAATATAATAAAAAAGTAATACTAGTCTCTACAAAAACAAAAAAAAAATTAAAAGTTAAGATAAAATTCTGATTTTAAGAACTTAATATGTTTTTATAAAATTTTTCTATGTAATATTTTACCGCTCATATAGAACTTCAAAAGTTTTCTCGTATTTAATGCTCTTCAAATTAAAAACTTGTCAGAGAGAAATAGTATAGAAATCAAATCAGAAAGTTCATTATTTCAAGAAATTATAGGAATCAGATTTCAAAGGTTTAATTTGTTTTCAATATTGAGTTCATGAAACTATTATTATCTCCATAAAATAGATTCTATGAAACGTTAAATTAAAGCAATACTTTTTAAATGTAAAACTAAATTAAATTGGTACAAAATGTATTCAAAAATTGTCATCCTGCATAACTGGCACATTTCCATTTCACACTTAGGAATAAATGCATTTCGGATAGCGAGTTAAACATAATTATGGTTTCATTAAATATTTCTCCCTCTGTCACTTTCTTACATTATATATGAATAAATATTAAGTTTAAAGGAAGTCTAAAGATATGAATTATTGAAATACTAATCTCAAGTGATAATTTATTAAAACACACACACACACACACAATCTTCGCTTAAAACTTAATACTTGCTTCCTAAATAGCGTAATAAATATTTTTAACTTAGCCATATGTGTCAATTTTCTTTTTTCATCTAAGTCTTGTTATGCTTTAAAAGCTAAACTGGTGTAAGAAATTAATAGAATTTTCATATTTTATCTACGATATCCAGAACTACTGGATAAATTTTAATAAAATTTGGTGTGAACATAGGATGATATAATGCAATCAAAATAAACATTCAACAGTTATAATAGACACACATGTTTGTGCGTAACATTCATGGAAGTCTCAAGGTGATAGACAGCGGTTGCAGAGTACACAAATGAAATGGTTTAATAGGGGGTTTGGTACCCTCTTACAGCTATACACTCCTTGCAGCGTGATGTCATATTAGAAATAAGGCAGTTTATCAGTGCCTGTGGCAATTGGTCCAACTCATTCACCAGCGCTGTTTTCAGTTCCTGGATGATTCTCGGAGGGAGAAAGGGTTGCGAGTTGCACTTGCCCTCCTCAGAGTGTTCCAGACATGCTCTACAGGATTGAAGTCTAGAGAACTGGCTGACCAATCCATCTGGCGAATATGCTAACTCTCGAGAAATTCGTTAACCAGAAGAGCTCTATGTAGCATCGCGTTATCGTCCATTAAGATGAACTCGGAGCCCACTGAACCCCGGAAAAGGTGAACATAGGGCTCCAAGACTTCATCCCTATACCTCACACCAGTCACAGAGCCTCTGTCAAAGAAGTGGAGAGATGTGCGGCCATCCAACACGATGTCTTCCCAGACCATTACAACGCCACAGCCATAATTGTTGATTTCGTGGACATTGGAGGGTAGGTAGTGGGTCCCTGGCTCTCTCCATATCGTACTTTCATATGGAGAGTGCCAGGGACCCGCATTTCCTACTAGCATTCTGTGTAGATTTTCTTAATCCAAATTATCGGATTCCCTTCATCAAATCCTGCCACAGTTGGGAAATTGTAACATCTGTGTAACCGGTGTGACACGCAATCCAACAGAATGACAGTCCGCATTAAAGCAGACCCTCATTAATCCGCACAATGCGACACTTCTCAAAGACTTCCAACTGATACAAAACTGTCAAAATAGTATTCTAAACTTCAAACCGACAAATTTAACCAATGGAGAATCAAAAAATCACCCACTTCAATAGAATCTATTGAAAGGTCCCGAGAGGCATGGTATGTCATGTATTTGCTAGTATAAATGGCACCGACATGGTTGACACTTAAATATTGGAATATGTAACGTAGATGAAAGTATTTCTTATTTTGCATTTAAGTACCTTGCTTTTACATGCATGCACCTTATTTCTGATTACATACATATATATATATATATATATATATATATATATATATATATATATATATATACATAATTGTATGCAAAGCTTAAATAACTTTTCAGATTGTGCCGTAATTATCAAAAGAATCAACTGATTGACATGAAATTCAAACTATAAAGGCACAATGTAGTGTTGATGAAAGCCTTATATTAATACCAAAAAAAAATGAATGGTACTTACAATTTATGGAACAAAGCAGAAAAAAGCATTATTGACAGAATGGTGCTTGTAAAATCATTGTCTGACCATGAAGAAGAAAAGCAAACCGAAGTCCTTTAGCAAGGAATATGTTTTCCTCTAACTGCAATAAATTTGTAACATCATCTGTTCATATTCGATATCAAATTATCCAGGAATTTTAGGGGAAAAGTTGCTACGCTTCATAACTCATCTGCTTCAGCTATCTTGTGTTCTCCAGAAAATACGGTCTTGCTGCCATGCGTCTCTCCAAAGCATTCTAAACATGTTAAATGTTATGTAAATCAGTTTTAACTCTGGCTAATCCGTTCTATTGACACCTTCACTTTCTAGAAGCTTCTCAATGGCAAAGATCCTTTCTGATTGTACATTGTCGTACACAAAAATAACGTCTGGATGAATGGCATTTCGGAGATGTAAATGTGGAAGAATACTTTCTTCGCAGTAACAAGCTGTTTTCAAAAATCAACTCCGTTCTACTATTCAACATAATACCACCCCACAAACTCTCCAGGAATACCCCAAAGATCTATTTCCCTTATGATCGTGGAACGAAACCGTGTCTCTATTTTTCTCCATATCAACTGGCAATGATAATCATTGCGCAGACTGAAATAACACTTATCAATAAACAGAATGCTACTCCGTTGAAGAGAGAACTAGTCATTGTGTTCATGACACCATTGTTAATGGTGCTGCCAATGAGTTAATGTTAATGATATGCATTGCTTAAGACGAAGGGCACATAGGCCACCTTTATACAGATGTCTGGCCAAAAGTACATCCTGATGTCTGCCTTGAAATTTCTGTGTGCAGCTGTTGAGCAATGTTGCACGATGTCTGATTCAGTCCTTATTTTGCAGGTCGCCACCTGCTAATTGTTTCTTCGGCTCACCATCTATATCTTATTTATAGACGTACCTGACATTTGGATGGTTTCCAAGCTCTTTAAACTACTCTTTTGTCAATTGCAAAATTTCGTGTATCAATAGTCAAACTACGCTTCCCTTCAAGATTGCTGATCATTCTACCACGTAAAGAAACTCCTGAGATTTTATTGTAGTCATTGTTGAACGTATGATATTAATTTTAACTTTAGAGAATGTGAGTGGAAATCCGTCCTTCTTCCATCTTTAAAAGGTACCTTGGTAACACTGAGTGAACTCATTCCACACGTTTGCGTACACACGCACACAAATACACACACACACACACACATATATATATATATAAGATATTAACCAAAGCATAAGGAAAGAATGATAAGAATTACAAACAAAAAAGTGAAGAAAATGCTTTATTAAAATTTAACTATGAAGGAAGTTTTATATAAAACGCAAAATGAGGTAAATTAAATGAAAAATTATAAAGACAACTATCAAAAAAATTTTAAAAAAAGTAATAGTAACTAAAAAAATTGTAAAATGCTAAAAAAAATTATTAAAAAAAATGAACAATAATATAAAATTTTAACATATTATGGAATATTAGGTGGGGATATTTTTAATAATTGACTAAACTGTCCCCATCAACAAAATATATTATGAAGAAAACGTTCATAAAACAAAAAAAATATCTTTGAATAGAAATCAAAAGCAGAAGCAATATCAAGAAAAGGCGTTAAGAAAAAGATAATACCTGCACAAATAAACATTAAGAAACTATTACAAATATAGTACATATAGAATGTTATCAAAACATTGAATCCTTATTAATACTTACCTAATAATATGTTTAAAGTAACTTTTAGGTTTTTATATTTTTTTCAGATTTTTAACTAAATACGAGATTAATATAAATCATTTTAACGGAATATCAACTTCTTAACAATGAAAAATAAATTAGAAAGGAAAATTGTTACTTTAATATATTGGCAGTTTTCATTCGCAAAAAAGAATAATACAAATAAAACAATTTCTTTTTTTCCAGTTAAAGACAGGAAACAATGATTTCCTTCTTCCCTTAAAGACCGGGTTGTATCAAATAATTTCCACTGAGTACAAAGTTTATAAACTTTAACTGGAAGAAACAAATGAACTCTTTCACCAAGATATAGTTAATCAATGCTCAGCATATATCTTATTTCATTTTGCCAAACAGTCTTTTTCCAACAGATATATTAAAAATTCAATTCATTGGTATTGGGTTTTTTTTGCGTCGTTATTTGTCTTTTCGGAGTGAAATTTGCATAAAGAATAGAAAACTAACAAACGCCTCGAGTTAAACTCCGGAATTACGAGACGGTTAATTTTCCTGCGGGTTTGTATTTGGTTTTTGAGTTTTAATTTTTCATGAGTCCAAATACTTTTTTCTGTTATCTTTTTTTTTTTAACTCGTGGCTTGTTCTAGGAGTAAATAACTTATGTGCGACAATATTTACAGAATCAATTTCTGCAAGCCATGAAAGTGCTAGAGCGAAAATACTAATAAAAAAAAAACGAAAGTAATGCTCATTTCACTGACATCAATAAACAATGAGAGTTTCTAATTCCATTCACCTCAATAAACTGTCTCAACTGAATATTGTGCTTCCATCTCGAACTTTGGGAAAATAAATTACATGATAGATGAAGTAAGGTAACAGTTTTGGAAAGTAATTTAGAGAGAAAAGTCAAAATTAATTATAACTAACAGAAATGAAATGTCATATTGCTTTAGAAACATGTTTTATATTTTAAAGAATCTTCTTCAGTTGTTATTTATGAATGAATTTCATAGATATTGTCTTGGTAGGTAATGATTAAAAATTCATTTTCTTTGAAAGGTATTGTAATCCCAGTAGTGAAAGTTGTAAAAATGTTGTGCATAACGAGGGATTTAAATATCTTCAAAATAGAAAACAGTAACTCAGAGAAACAACAATCAGACATTTTAAAAGTTCAATTCTTATAAAAATGAACTTTTAATTTTAAATGAATTTTATAAAGTAATTTCGAAGTATAGTTTTCATTTTTTATTTATCTTCTCTAATGTGTTTCAAATATTTTGAGAGAGTCGGACATCAACATTTTTGCAATTTGCAAGCTAACAAATTTCAAGAAACAGTTTTTTCCCCTGAAATTACTTATTTTAAAGCATTAATTGAAATGCCACATATACAGACATGATGCCTCCCATGACAGACATAATGCATTATTAATTATGTATCCAAAACTCTATTCTTGTACTAAACTACAGGAGAAAAAGTTCTTTATCAATTCAAAGTAAATTTTTAGTCTGTAAAAAAAAGAAAATTATTTAAAATTAAAGAACAAAACGTACGAAAAATATATCAACTACAATTTCTATAATTTATCACTATCTATTACTATTTTACTGCAGCTGCAGATTTTAATAGTAGAAGCAAACAAACAAAAAAACTCGTAATTTTAAATACATTTAATAAAAATAATATATATAATAAATATTTTTATCCATATTTAATGAAATATATATGTATAATGCATTAATTATAAACTTTCAGAAGAGTATATTAATAATGAAGTGGATATAAATATAAGAATGCTCATGAATAAAGGATATATGTTTCTTAAAATGTGAGTTTTCGTGATTTTAATAATTAATTTAAAAAAAAAAATTAAGGAATACTTTCAAAATTTTAAGAGATTTTTAAAAGCAAGGTCCTAATGGTAGAATTTTAAATGTGTCTTGTCTAAAGCTAATTTATTTCATTAATTAACAATTACAAATTTTTTCTCCTTCTAAAGATTTTTTATAAAAACAATATTCAAATGCGGTAACAAAGGCTCTTTTCAAAAAATATTTTAGTTTCCTTTCACATTTTTTAGTCCTATTAGTCATGTTTAAGCTATTTAGCTTATAGTTCATTAAAATGGCATGTTTTAAAATAGCAGTAAGATGCACATCCTAAAAATTCGAAGGGAAAAAAGGCATTCAGAATTAATTAATATCCTTTTTCAAATGTAAATACATATGAAGTGGAAAATAAATTATTATTTCTATTTCCTATTTCTCGATTTATTTGAAAACACTAAAAAATTGTAAAGTGTATAATTTTTATCCCATTATATATATATGTATATATATATATATATATATATATATTTATATTTATATATATGTAAGTAGTATGTATGTATATGTGTGTATGTATATGTATGTATATATACGTGTATGTGTGTGTGTATATATATGTATAATATTTCATTAAAATTAACAAAATAGTCTAATTACACATAAAAAATATACTAATTAAATGAAATATATAGAATTACAAAAATTCCAAAGAATATCCAGATGTAATATTTCTTTTGATTTTAAAAGGCTAAATATGGACATATTTGTTTAATTGCAAAAAAAAATTACATCACAAAAAAAGGAGAAAATAATTGAGAAAAAAAAATCAGCAAATAAAAATATGTAAAAGCAAAAGTCAGAGCAAGAAAAAAATGAAAACAAGAGGAATATATAAGACATAAAAGGAAAAAAAACTATAACACTTATAAATTCTAAGCTTAGATTATGAGAGATCAACTGGGATTTTAACTAGATTTATACCTGAACGAGTACCTGTATAGAAATGTCATATTATAAGTATAGAGCTACCACATAGTATTTCAAAAGATACCAAAATATAAATATAGAAATAGAAAAACTTAGACATTAACTAATAAAATTCGAAAAACAGTCCGATATATATATATATACAATGTGTGTATCCTACTGATGTAAGCATAATTTACATTTTTTAAACTCTTATTCAAATAGTTTTTATTAAAAATATTTTAAATGAATTTCTATAATGTGTTCGCTAGCGCTGTATCTCACAAATCTTTGTCAGCTTAGTTCTGTCTGAGGCGTCGCCCGAGAAGGGTTTGTTTGTCCGTAGTGAATATGCTCGCCGCATCTGTTTTATCTTCTTCCCTTTCTTAAGTTGTTGATTTAAGTAAGTAACTAGCTAGAGTAAGACTTTCTCGGGAATTGAGCCGCAAAAATTGTTTTGATGTTGAAAATAACTTACCTATAAGGCGCTTTGGGAAACCCTCAAGTCTATGATTATTTTTTTAGTTTCAAAAATGGTTCCATCTCGAATGAAGACAAAATTCATTCTGGACTTGCGTCATCTACCCGAACGGCCAAAAATGATGAGAAATTCGAAAACTTATTCTTGATGAATGCTGATTGATCATGGAAGGTATCATCAGCGAGTTTTATCAGAAGATTAAGGAATGAGAAGGATCGCCATTAAATTCGTGCTTCAGGTTCTGAATCATATTAGTAAGCAATTCTTGCAACAAAACGATATGAATTCCTTCATCGAAGCATTTTATTCACTTCATCTAGCTCCTTACGATTTGTTTTTGTCTACGCGCATGAAGAGTGATAAGATAGAGCGCCGTTTGATGACGTAGAAACGGTCAAGAAAGAAACGATGTAGGAGCTGTGTGTCATCCAGGCCGATGAGCGTCATAAATATTTTCAACAATGAAATCACTGAATAAACAAATGTATTTAACATATTGAAGATTATTTTTACTGCAATAATTTTGTTTCACAAAAAAATAGAAATTTACAACTTTGAAAAAAAGAATTATAGTTACTTCCTTCTATTGTGTTGTTGCAATTTTACGTGTATCTGCTTAAAAGCAATGTTTAAATTCTACAAAATCATAAAATTAAAATACTTTTAAGATAAGCATAAATTACCTTCAGTTTTATTTACAAATAATGGGAATAATACATTTATTATTAATTATAGATATATGTTTCGTAAATGTATTTATTGATCATCAGAGTTAATAATTTAAATTATTCAATGTAATTTATAGAATGCATTCTAATCTCTAAGTGTTAAGAAAAATACAAATGCCAATGTATTAAACTAATTAACTATATTTATATTACGTATTTTTGTTATATTTAAAGTTGATAAAATTAAAAAAAATTAATTGGATCAGAAATGATATTAAGAAATTGAAGTTTTTTGATTATATATTTTTTCAACTTGTTATAAACTGACCTAATCGACTCTACCAAAAAAAATATTACCTGGAGGATGTATGTGTTTTTATATATTAGAAATTATTAACACATAATATACATTTACCATTTTCTAATTAAAATTAACAAAATATGCAAGATAATAGTAGTCTTAACTCTTAATAGAGTTTTATAATACTAAGTTTTGAGACTTCGTTTTATAATTAAATAACATTCTCAAACCACAAATAAACAGAAATTATATTTTTATAATATTCATGAAATTGATTAGATGAACTTATTAATTGATTTTAATGATTAACGATGTGTCAAAGAATACACAAAATATTATTTGTGACGAATTGAAGAGGTCAGTTCCTGAAACTTTATTTTACTGGGTTTGCACACGATGCCATGCGAAAAGCCAATTCAATCTCTTTGCAGACTGGGCAAATTTTTTGATGCTACAATGTTTGATACAATTGACTGATGACTTGAATTAAGCTCTTGAATTTTCCATAATACTCTGAAAATATGATCAGTAAATCAAGAGCAAGCCTATATATTTTTAATTCAATGAATTATTTTTTTGGTAGAGTAAATAGTTTAATATTTTTCCCTTACAAGTCCATAATTTCCGATAATTTAAATATTTAGGTATAGTGATCTCTATTTTAATATTGTTGCATAAAATTAAACTTTCAACACGAAAATCAAAGGAAAGGATAAAGATTTTTGTTGTTGCTTTTTTCATGTCCCTTACATACGTCAGTCGTGTTCGTTATAGTATCCAGGAATTTATTTGAAATAATTTTTTCACATAAGAGGTTTTATTGTGCACTAATAATAATTTATTTGGTATATGCATGTTATTCGATGGTGCTTCCGAACTATTGAAGAACGGCTTAAGTTTCAATATACACTAGATTCTATAAAATAATGCACGTAACTATAAAATGAACAAAAATGAAAATATTAAGTTTTGATTATAACACCAATTTGCGCATTAAGATAGGGGGCACTGAAAAATGTATAAGAAAAATGCCCTTACGTCCACATAAACGATGCAAGTTTGGTGGGAAAGCGCATCATCATATAAGAAGTAAATGACAAACAACATCATACATAAGGAGGAAATGAGGACCAGTGTAGAGTCACACACAATAGGGTTTAATGCATTATCTCAAACACACACAGCCCATAAATATGTATCTTAATGCGAAATTTCATTAAAATAAAAGTCTACATCATGATTCTTTCAGCGTTCAATGCATAATAAAGATATTATTCGCCTCATTTCATGTTATAGCTCTCTCTAGGCACATACAAGATTTTTGTATGATTCCAGGACAGATTTGAATATGTCTAGAATAGGATGTTGCATTAATGTGATACAATCCAATTCACGTGTTTACGACGCGCCTTTAATCACGCTTCTCTTAAATGGATAATTAAGTGATCACAAATACGTGGCATTCAGGGTACAGTATCTTCAAATGGAGCCTTTAGTTCTTAGTATAGAATAAATAGTGTCATAGCAAGTGACGATATAAGCATAGATATAATAGCCATGATGTACACTTGTCGATTGTGTTTTTTTACAGTAGCAAAATGCTGATAGTTAGAGGGTATTGTATCCAGCACAGTTTTCGAACAATGGAATAATCACAAATAACTTTCTAGCGATAGAAAGGGGTTGTATATTAAAGGTGATAATACGTGAATATGTATGACATCAAAATAAAATGCTTTACAGCGACAGTCTCGTTATTTAATAGACACACCTCCTATTCAATAAATCTAAATTTTAAGTACTTACAAATCTACATATTCATTGGCATTCCTGTTATAAAATGCTATTTATCAATCTTATAAGTCACAACTTCATATTTGAGTATGCAGTTTTTATATAGATCTGATTTATATGGAATTTATTTATTTCTGATTTTCTGTATAACGTGTTACTAATTCATTTAATTTACATTAATTTGTAGTTTCTTAGAACAGGATTTCCATATAACACGACAGTGGGTTCCATATAACACGGTATAAATTAATCTGAATTGCCTTATTTCTGTGTTTATCATAACGTGCTTTCCATAGAACGCATTTCTAAATTTGAATTAATTCTGAGATTCTAATAATATCGGTTCTATAAAACGCGATACAAATTAATCGTGTTATACAAAACACCTGACTGTTTTTTACTTAGTTACTCTTACCACATTTATGTTTTTACCACATTTATGGCAGATTTATGTTTTGAAATGAATTTTAAATTTGATGAAGAAGTAACAAAACTTCTCTATTATAAAATTTCTAAGAAAAAAATGTATCACAAAGTATTAATTGTTCTACTTGAAAGTTTAATTCAAAATTTTAAAATTTGAATACATTGGAAGTAAATGGGTTGCCAATTTTTTTATTTTTGCTATAAATTTAAAAAAAAAAATGTTCATAAAGTCAAAAACAGTTCGAACATCCTGAAAAACAGTTCGAATCTTCTTTCTTTTCGAATCTTATGAATTTTAATGCATGCCATTGCCACAAGATTGATTGCTATTATGCGTTGTATCGGAGAAAAAAAAATATCCTACAGGTTCCTTTAAAATTTTATTTTACATTTTCATATTCATTTTTGTTTTATTTTTTATAGAGTTTTTCGAACATGCTCAGAATTTTATTATGAATATGTTATCTTAGATACTTCAATTTCTCATAATATATTTCTTGAAACTTAAGCATTTATTGTTGAATAAGAAATAACAAATTATATACATAAATGTTAAACAAATTACTCTAAATCGCAATAAATGTAACTAATGAAGTAAATACTACAACAATAATAGTGATTTAAAAATTTGCATTTTTTAAAATTGAATTTCAAAAATTTATATTGATCCATTGGAATTTACATATATCTAAATTCATCCTAATATTACCCTATTTTAAATTGATTCAGTTTTTAGTTGAATTTACTTCAGTGCGAGGGTCTTTTATTAGAATAAAAATCAATTTCTAACAAATAAATATTTGATTGAATATTTTACTTCTAACGTAATATTCAGTTACAACTACGGAATGGTTAACAACTAACCTCATATTTTTGAGTCATGATCAAATTGTAACGATTTCTCACTCGTTTTCTCCTTCACGGAACCTCACGGGCTGTTTTATGATGTTATTTAATTTGAGAAACTCAACTTATGAATAAACCATGACTTAAGTAAGATAGAATTTGTATATAAGATGAGTAGTGAATAGTAGACACAAAGGAACTGCAGGAGTCAGATAGAGATTGAAGGTATTGCCGTAATTACCCATACGAAGTGTGAACACATAATAGGAATGTTGAGCACACGACATTGATGCAAGAATGTGTTAAATGATCATCGGAGAACAGATATACAACTTGGATCCAATTTACAATTGTCATTTCCTGAATCGGTATTAGTTTTACCGCTTATAAGATAAGATAGAATTTTGAATTATAATATTTGGCTCAGCATGCGAGTTAGTAACATACCACATTCATATCAACAGTTACTTTGGAGTTTTTATATAGAAAAGATGGAAACCAGTTTCAGCTTCTTAACTGGCTCTTTCTTGGTAGAAAATATTTTGAGTTTCGATGGATTATAATCTGAAAAGCTATTAGGAGCGTCACAATATGAGTAGGGGGAAATTTGACCGAGCATCTCAGTCTCCTGGTCACGTCATTGTGAATCCGTCACAGCCAATAAGTGTTATACTTTTTAACCAAGTTCAGCTGACGAAGATAATACTTGATCTGTCAAATCATTTTTCACATCCATGCATTGCCAACATAATAACTCCGAAAGACTTAACATTTCAGGGTACGCAGGGTACAATCTGGGTATGAACTTCTAATAACCTGGAATTAATTACTTCACTTTCCATTAAAATTCACAATTCGAAGGGTCTCAAATAATGTTCCAATCCATATAGAGTCAAGCAGGAATAAAATCCAAGTTATTATGTTCAGATGTATGAGTAATATAAATTCATTTCCTAACCTATTTTATCTGTGACAAAATCAATATATGAATCTCACCAAACGTTAATAAATTAACATTTGCCACTACGAATCAATCGTATTTGAGTCTTTTTAAGATTTATAAAAGAGTGTTTGAATCCTTGAACACCAATCATCTTTGAATTCACTCCTAAAGCTCTTAACTTGACGCAGATCTCATACGATTGTCTCACTCATAAATTCAGCTCACTATCTTTACCACCAACCAAATAAACAACCAATTCTCGTATTCAACGCTCTACTGCCTATATTTGCATTTCTTCAATTCTGTTCATCACACTTCAATAATTCTAAGCTAATCTACATAAAGCACGTTTCATCTATTGTGAAAGATAATTTAGCGCAAACATCGCATAAAAGTCTCAAAGCATTTATTTGTGACCTCCTATCTTCATTATTTAATTTCACTGTCTTTGTTTCTTCTAATTAGACATTCTATACAAGTCTCCAGTTGAAGATACGTAAGAACAAGGTAAAATACTATATTTATCACTCAAGAATAGATAAAGACGTTCTATTTCGAATCCTACTAAACACATCAATTCCAAATTAGGATCAACTGATAAAATATTAGCTTACCAATTCACACGATCTGCTTCAATGACTTCTTACAAATAACCGATTCATATCTTATTATTCCAACAGAAGTTTGCTTCAATCCTAAAGAGTAACTGTTTTGCTTTCAATATAACTTAAGTATAACTGTTTTGCTTTCAATATAACTTAAGTATAACTGTTTTGCTTGTAATTATATATCAGGCTGATATATAATTGTAACAAATTGCAATTATATATCTGCCTGATGTTATCTTCTATCTCCCTTCATTTTCCTTACAATTCTACATCACCAATAAATCACTTTCTCTAACTCAATTCAATTCGCTTCTATCATAATCTAATTTACCTAATCACTTTTCATTTAAGTTGGGAGGCTATTTCAATTTTAAACTATTCAATTTACTATAAAGCCCCTAGGTTAGTGAAGAGAAAAGCACGAGTAGCCATACGTCACAAATTGAAGTGCAAAACATAAAATAATTCACACTTTAAACAAAGAACTTAATTTGAAAATAACCAATAACCAGATCTTGATCCAGACCAGTTGATTATTGCAGTCACTAAATCAACTAATCATTTGGTCTTTTAGTTATGAAATCAACATGTAATTGAAAATAGCTATTTGTATAACATATTGACTATAAGATAACAACATATTAAAACTATGTAAACAGTATGTAATGTCATTTATATCTGCGGCAAGAAAAAAAGATAAATTAATTAAAATTGATCAAATAAAAAAATTAAAAAAAAAAAAAAAAAAACTGAAAAAACTGAAAAAAAAATTATTGCTTTGAATTTTTCCAGGTCGTATATATAATTACGTTTGATTAATAACTGTAACATAGCATTCAAAAAGATTTATAAAAGTTAATACTTTAAGCAGTACCTTCCTATCAGCGCAGTAAAATATATGTTAAAAATAAACTAAACATGCTAATTTACACTAAAAAATCATCATAACTTAAGATTACCGTACACAGTGGATATCTTCTTCAAAATACATTTTTAAATACATATCCGAATCACTAAGTAATTAAAATGTGTCTTGCCGTAAGAAAATCTATTTTGCAAAGAAAGTCAAATAAAAAAAAGAGGAACATCCATTTTACATATAATAACCATTAGCGTAATCATACATATACATTAAAAAAAATGGATTTAGCATTGAATTATTTGAGTTTCTTGAAATTTATCTTCTAGTTAAAATGTATACGTATTTTTCATGCTTCCCTTTCTCTAAAATTATGTTTTATAACTAATGTATTGCTCGAATAATTCATTTTAACAAGAACTATGCCCATATCTCACCGTCAACAATATTTGATATTTATTATTTTTTCATGCTAATTTTATAATATTTTAAAGTAAAAGCTTCTCAAATAGAAGTATCATTTATCTTAATGCACTTTATTTTCATTTTGTTGCTACCTTATTTTTTTTTTGTTATATATTACTGAACTTGGATATTATATAAATAAATATTCATTAGAATAATAATGAGTTATGTATTAAAATATACAAATATTCAATACAAATGAACATCAATATGCAATAAAATTTAATATAAATTCCTTGAAAAAAGTGTAATGCATATAATTTCATTGAAACATTCATCTACCGATTCTTTAGTTTCTTACCTCGACTATTTACCTTCTTTAAGTCTGTACGGAATTTATGAACTCGAGCTGCCCAATTGATTTTGCATTTATCACATAAAGTTTATTATCTCCAGTAAACACGAGTGACGCGTCTCCAGGATGTCATTTCTTTATTTCTCTTATACAAAGGCGTTTGAAAAAAACCTTTCTTACGAATGGGAAATACGGTTTTAGGATTTAGAAGATAGGAATGAGGTTGGTAAATCACTGATTTCACTTCTATTTCTAATATGTCCATGAGTATGACACCCATCAGATCTCACACACTCGTCACCATAACTTTTCCCACCGTTAAAATCAACTTCGCTTCCTTTGAAGTCAATTAATTGGAAGTTATCCAGTATTTAGAATGAAGGTTTATTACGAAGGATTTATGTCCCTCGACAACTCGGACAACTAAGTTAAGACAAGTTAAGACAACTCGGAGTAAAATAACGATGATAACTCGATGCAGAGAAATCAAAATTTATTTATTCGTATGAATCTACGTCATATTCATTTTAGTACATCTTAATAAATAACAGCATACAATAATAATAATAACTTGCCTGTTACGCAGTTTGTTCGAAGTAATTAATACATTTTTTAACCAATCTTTTAATGTGTACATTTATTTTTCTTCTTTCCTTCACTTTACATCTAGATCAGGTATAGATATTTAACAACGATTTATTTGATTAACTTAACTACTTATAAATTACCAAAAGTTCAACACAGTTTTGCGTAATTGTTCTTGTGTAAATAAATTCAGTCAACAAGACCGCATACATTTCGTTTTACCATAAATTTAGATTTCAGGTTTGTGAGATTGCTAGAATTGTCATCAAAATATTTTTCACTAGTTGATTTCTATCGTCACTTGAAATATATAGTGATTATGCTAGCAATTAAGAATGGATTATTGCGAATAATCCATTTTACTGCCTTTCAAATTTTTCTACTTTATTTTACTATAAATTCCGGAGAAGAACTTTTGTTTCCTTCTAATCGGGAATTATTTATGACCTGAAATAACTCTCTATAAAATGTCTTGTATCTAGTTTATTTCTATAATCCCTTAAATAGATTGCAACTATATTAGCAAGGAATAGTGCAGTAATGCGATGAATCTATTTTACTACCTTTCAATATTTATGTGACTTTAGCTGCAAATTCCCTGAGAATAATTTTTGTTGTTTAAAGTCAAGAGTTATTTATTATCTGAGATAACTGTCTTCAAAATAAGTTGTGACTAGTTCATTTCTATGATCACTTATATTATATTATAACTATATTAGTAATGATGAATGAAAACATTGCAAATCTTCCATTTTATTGCAATTCGAAAGTTTTCTACTTTTTGTTGCAAATTACCTAGGTATAACATTTGCTTGGTTCTAACAAAGAATTATTTATTATCCGTATATTAATATAATCTGGAACGAAAATGTCAATGAAAACATTTCCTATGAATGCTAAAATGCACCAAAATATTATTGCATTTACTACGGATTATTACCATCATTCCACCTCTAATCATTATACAAATAGTTATTAAATAAAAGAAAAACGAATAGAAACTTAGATAGAGGAGACAACCAAATTATTATGTTTGGAACTACGTGAATATTGAACATTCGAAACTTAAATAATTATATTTTGTCCATAAATTATGTTAACAATTTTAGATTTTAAAAGTTTAACCTGGAAAAAGATAATAACAAACAGTTTTCAACATGTGATATGATAGGCTAGTTTTATTTTCTTATTAATATCTGTTGATGTGGGTTCCCCTAGTGGTACAGGAAATGTTGAATCGTTATTAAATTTCTATGCATTGACGCTCCAGTAAATCCACGATGACATGTTCAAATACAATCGAGACTTCTTCCTGTGGGGTTTTGTAGAAGACTAGTTATACCGAACTAAAGTTACAAATCTGAAGGATTTAACGACATGTATTTTCAATGCATTTCAACATGTCAAAGTGTATTTATGGAACATATATGAGAGAAATAGAATACCAATTAGTGTTGTCCGTTCTACTAAGTTTGTGACGCCTGCCCGACCCAGGCTGCCTCTTGTGCCATAACTAGATTCAATTATTAAACACTAAGACACAATAACCAATCAAAGAGACACTAGAACAATATTTACGGAATTTATTAACTTCTATTTACTATAACAACAACTATATATGCTCTCCTGTGGAAGATTTCTATTAACCAAACTCAACCCACCAATAGTAATCTAACAAACTCTTACCGCTAATCCTTCCTCGACTGCAACTCATACTCTGGATCAACTGTTGAAAACAGTAGTAACTAAACCTCTTGCTTCAATCTGTATCTAATCCCTTATTTCAACCTCTCTTTCTACTTCTCCTTCAGTCTCTCTATAACTTCTCCTTCAGCTTCTCTTTCAGCGACTTTCAGTCGGAGTTTTTATATTTCCTAACTCTCCCACTTCACTTCATCTCTACCTGCTTTCTATCTGCATATTCACGTCTCATTTTTGGTGGGGCAAAGGTTGTTTAGCAAAAGTAATCAACCTCAATTAAAAGTCCCCAATGTTAGTGAAGAGAAACCGCGAATAGCCCAATGTCACAAGTTTGTGCATATTAACATATATTATAACGATATGAAGTTTACTTCAGCTTAGCTGTCTTTATACCTTATTTCTGAACGCCTTTTAATTCAAATTCATTTTCAAACTATACAAAGCAAAGTTAACGTATAAATTAAGAAATAATGAGAAAAAGGAAAGTCGAAACTGAATGATAGGAAATGATGATAATACACTCTATAACAAAAAAAACGACGCACCAAGAAGGAGTTGCCCGATAGCACTAAAATTTCATATGCAAAGACATTTGGACAGAATAAGCAAATGATTAAAATTTGATGTCCAATGAATGAATAGCGGGGGATACAACTCATCGAAACTACGCACTCAGCACATGTATATGAAAAGCAATTCTCAATCCGATGATCAAATTTTCTGTAGTATTGCGATTTAGAATTTCTTTCAACGACTGAAAAAAATGCCTGAAAAGAGTTCGTATCATTGGATTGAAGGAGACAGGTTGGTCAAATTGCAGAATTGCTCGTCATATGTGTCGAAGCGATTCAAAGATTAGAAGATGGTAGAAAGAATGGGTGGAAAGTAACAGATTTCAACGTCATGATAGCAGCGGTTGACCAGGGCCACAGCAGATCGAGAGGACAGAATGATTGTTGAATCAGCTGTCACAGCGCCTTATTCATCGTTATCAACCATCAGACGCGCGTCCCGCACACAAGTGTTCACCATGGCCATTTACAGACGGCTGATACAGCAAAATCTACGCTCGTTCCAAAAGCTACGCCACTTCCCACTCACACCTGCACACTGTCGATTGCAATGAAATTTCAGATCACAGTGGTGTTGGGCTCAATTATGTTGGAATGATACTGACCGGGGACGTATAGTATTAAGCGACGAATCCCGCTTCCAACTGTGTTCTGACGATCATCGAAGACGTATTTGGAGACGCCCAGGACCGCGTGCCGATCCTGCTTTATCTATTACATGCCACACAGCCAGAGTTAGGGTATGAGGTGCCATTCCCCTTGATGGCTGGACCTCTTTAGTCGTCATTAGCGTAGCACTTACTGCACTGCGATACGTCGACAAGATTTTGGGACCTGTTTTGCTACCATTCCTTTTGCAGTACACTGGCCTTATTTCTCAGCAAGATAATGACAGACAACATACGGCACGTGTTTCTACAAAATGTCTTACAACTTTTCAAACACTTCCTTCGCCAGTGAGATCTCTCTCGAATCGAGCATGTCTGGGATATGAGGGAAAGAAGATATTACGTCTTCCAGAGAATCTTGATGACCTAGCCCGACAATTGAAGCAAATGTGGCAAGAAATACCGCAGGAGACCATTAGGGAGCTTTATCCCTCTATGCCATGTCGTGTGGCTGCTTGCATCTAGGCTAGAGTTGGGTCAACACCTTACACCTTATATTCTAAAATAAACCATTCAATTTTTCTGAATTTTTAATCATTTTTTATTCTGTTCGTAGTTTTTCTATTAGCAAATCTTTGTCTCCATTGGACAATTCTAATTTGGTGCTTCTTTTTTTCTATATTGTGTATAATAAGGTTATGGTCATTCGAAGAGCGTTAGTATAAAAAACGGGGAAATCTTCTGGTGTGTAAAGTAGATTTTGGGAGATTAAGATTCAACGGTGTCGGTGCAATTGAAGGAAGCACTCGCATTGTATTCCGGTAAAGGTTCTCATGATAGATTATAGAAGTTAGTACTAACCGATAAGGTTTTGAATGTACAAAGCCTTCTATCGTAGGATAATCAAGTAATATTTTAGATGATTTTTTATTATAATTACTTTGTGCTTGAACCTAAAAGGAAATTCAGATCTTATGATTGGAGTAAACTTTAAGTCAACATACGAGACGGGTAATAGGATGTCATAGGTAATGAGAAAGGAAAAACATTTTATGAGTTACTTATCACATGCCATCTGTTATTATCTTGTGCCGTTATTAGAGCCTAAACTTATACAAATTAGTTATGGACACCCTAAATTTGTGGTTAAAATCACTATACTCGTCTGTATCTGTAAATTAGTATTATATAAGTGTTTATATAAGTATTACAGATAAATTGTTTCCGAATTCAGATCCTCAATAACTTCGAATCCCCTATTTCTTTACTCTGATCTGTGCAGGCTATAGCTAACTGCTACTTTCGATACTTCCGATCACTCTCTCTTAATATTAAATAGTACTATTAAATTCTACGTTGTATTATAATTGCTATATCGTCAATTTTATTCACTAATCTGAAATATCACTATTTAATTTACATTAGTTACGGTATTAGTTGAAGAGAAATACACCAGTTATAACCCATCTTACTATTTTTTTTCTCAGATCAGTAGTAAAACAAAGCATTCGACAAATGTTTTAAAATCTAAATTATGCATAATTAGTAATTTTATATAGGTATTTTAATCCATTTGCAAAAAAATACTTTTCTCTTTATATTTTGCACTTTTTTTAAGCTTTTAAATCTGAAAACAAAAATTGTCAATTATAATTTAATAATTTAAATGGTATAAGCAGGACTTGGAGTTTGGGGCAAAGCATAAACATTTCGCTTAAGAAACTGTCAGATATAAATTCAAATGAAAAAAAAAAGAATGGAAGAAAGAAAAACTGAAAGTGATGTTATATATGAAATTAATTTAAGTTATAGCAGTAAATTAAAATGCATTTTATGAACGATATAAATAAATTCATTTATTTTACTCTATACCACATCGTATATTATAATATTTATATTGCAGTTCTTAAGCTAAAGTAGTCAAACATTTTTTTTTAAAAAAAATAATTACTGACTTTAATTTATTAAGTAAATAACAGTTTTCATATGTTTTATTCAAAATATATTAAATTATTTTGTTATTTATTTAAGAAGAATGAATTTCCTTCCAGTAATATAAAAAAATTTAAAAAAAAACAATTCTGGTATTTTTACGGCTTTTAAAAACTGTTTACTGGAAACTATGCTTCCCAATAACAGTCATTGATAAATTAAATATTTCTCAACTAGATAAAGAATGTAAATCAAATAACATTCAGAAAAATTATCTTATCTCTACTAAACATAAATACATTTAATATTTTTGCTATAGAACCTTTTAGCAAATTATTTGGATAAAATATAAGACATCTTTTATTATTATTCACGTGTCAACAAACGTTTTAATCTTCCAAAGAATAAAACAAATAAACTATAACATTTTATTCAAAGAGAAAAAAAAAATCGCAGTAAAAAAGTTTAAAAATTATCACGAGGAATTTCCTCTACATTTTGAAATTTTGTTTGAAATTAAGAACCTAAAATGTATTTTATAATGAATGAAATTCTGTTTTCTCTCTTGAATTTCAGTTCGAAGAACCTCAGGTAGATATTAAAATCTTTTTGTTCCATTTTTTTTACAATATCAATTAATTTTAAATGTAAACACTAGTTCGGAAAAAATTGATTTCTGTTTTATTATATCGATAACAAACTAAATTAATTTTAGGTTCTGAAGAATTCCAAGAAATGTCACTATTTTCTCTTTCTTAACGATACTTCATTTTTTAAAAAAACAAATGTAGTCAAATTATTTTAATTTTATAATAATTCATTTATCTACAAAACACATCATGAAAGAAAATAAATTTATTAGAGGGCTTTCAAGAGCTTTTAGAAATAATGTTATTAGTTTTTTTTACATTGATTAAAATTATTTTTAGTAATTGAAAAGATTAATTCAACTATAGGAATCTGCACGAGGATAAATGATGAAAAAGTGTCAATGAAATAAAGAAAATATTATTTCACGAGGTGAAAGAAATAATTCAAAAGTATTCTTGGCTCGCATGGAGTAAAATATATTCCGTGTCATTTATTCATATAACATTTCCTTAGAAGATAATTTTCTTTGAAGAATTTGAGTGGAAAATATTCTGAGATATTTTTGTTTTTCAAGAATCCATTTTCCGGACAAAATCAAGAAAAGAATAGGCTTTTTGTAATATTAATACTAAAATACCAAAAAAAAAAAAGAATATATTTTTTATAATAAAAATCAATATTGAATGATTATTATTTTCGCTTTAATATAATTTTTTTCTAATTAAACCATATATATTTACTCTTTCAAATTATTTATACACTGGTGGATTGTTGTTGATGACAAATAATTTTATCACTTAAGGCAAAAATTGCATGAAAGCAAAATTTGGAATATTATAATAAGTGTGGAATGTAGGAAGAATATAAGTGAGTAGGAAAATTTTTCTTTTCATGCTTGTTCGTCACATGATAACACTGATAAAAAGTTTAAAATATTTCACACCAATGGAAAGTTATTGTTCATTGAGAAAGTGGGACGCGAAATGATAATTGACAATTTGAAATTTTTGATATGGTTCCCGACCTCACTTAGATGATTTTACTCTTTGCGTATTATTAAAAAAATGAAGAATAGCAGAAATTACATTGTTTCCAGAGAATTCAACATTGCTCGCAGCGTTATTATACGAATGTGGAGAACAGTTAAACAACTGGAATGTGTAGAAAGTGGCATTGTCAAGTGGTCGTGGTAGATGGACGATATCAGCAGGAGACAATTTAATTGCTGTATCGGTAAAAAGGAACTAACACACTGCAACTGGTGAGTAACAAATTAGTATTTTCCGCCAAAGGAGAAATAATCTCCTGAAAAGCTGGAGATATACGTTTGGAAGAAGATAGACAATGCGCCAGTCTGTTTTTTTTGTGTGTGATGTTGTCCGTGCAGCAACATGGAGTTTCGTGATATAAAAATCTGACTAATAAGGTCTGGACTTGCGTAATCGGTATAGAATAACGCCCAGAAAATTTCCAGGAAGGGATCGATATCCAACCATGCAGTGTCATGGTATAGTCCGGTATCCTGATGAATAGCTGCACGCTCTTATGTGTATTAATAATACATGTATGTACCAGAACGGCTAAAATATATATAAATGAGGTCCTACAGACCAATGTTCGTCTTTCCCAAGGTGCTATACATGACAGTTTTTTTCCATGGCCTGTAATGCTCGATGTCACAAATTAGTCGCTGTTCAGGAATGCGGAGATACTCAACGCACAGTATGGAAGGCACGTTCTCCAAACATAATCTTTGGGACACATTGTATAGAGGACTTGCTTGTTGAAAACATCCCCCAAACAAACAGATAACCTACATTTATGTTTTAAAGAGGAATGAGCTAAATTGCCTCAACAAAGGATAAAAAATGTTATGCAAAACATGATACAGCGTGTGGCATATTTCATAGAAAACATGTTGAACATAACTCGCACAAAAATCTTGTAGATTCTTTCTGTAGTCTATATGCATTTTTCCATTGTTAAATATAAAATTTCAATATATATATATATATATATATATACAGGTGGTTATCAAAATAATGGAAAAACTTTAGATTTATAAAGAATCGTTTATTAGTATGGTGTATGACTACATTTGGCATGTAATACAGCTCAGATTTGCCTAGGAATCATTTCATACAATTATTGAATAACATTTAGAGGAATAGTGTACCATTCTTCATAGAGATATTGTGAAAGTTCTGGGGAAGATGCCTGTGTAGCGTATTTATTCCGTATTGTACGCTTGAAAATAGACCATAATGGTTCAATAATATTGAGGTCACGTAACTAGGTAGATATTTAAATTCATCATGATGTTCATCAAACCATGATTGGACAAGACGCTGCATAGATAGGTCTACTGCTTTATCATCCTGGAAACCTGCAATTTCATCCTATCTCCTGCAGGAAATAAAATTTGCATCATAAGGTGGACCTGGTCAGCTGAAATTTCTCTATACTTCTCTCCAGTGATACTTTTTTTCAGGGTTTTGAATGGTCCAACAGAAGACAACGACGTGACTGCCCATATCTCAAGACAGATCCACCTCCATACTTGACATTTGGAAAGAGACAATAACGATCATACACTTGTGAAGGTATCCTCCAAACCAGCCCCCGTCCTTTTGCAGGGAAATGTGTGAAAGATGATTTGTCAGATCATATTTCTTTCTTCCACTTATCAATCGACCAAGTTGTATGAGTGTGACTCCACTGTAGACGACGATTGGCATTAGCATCTGTGACAAGGGGCTTGGGAATAGTTGCCCTGCCATAAATGTTCTGTATATGAAGGTGTCTTCTAACTATAATCATTGAAACTGGAGAATACAGATGCTGATTCAGCTCTGCAATCACTTTTGATGCAGTTGTTCGCTTTTTAGACATTACAATCTGCTTCACCACCCGTCGGCCTCTTTCACTGAGCTTCTATTTCTGTCCACAATTTTGCTTTGCCGAGCTCATCCTGTCGCGCTGTGTTATGCTATCATGAATTTAGACACCGTAAGTCTAGAAATGCCTAAACGTTGGGATGTTTTGGTCACACACTCTCCTGTTAGATGGGCTCCTACAATTTGATCTCTTTGAAATGCGAGAGGTCCAAAAAAAGATCCAAGTTTTACGTTTTCAAAAAAAGATCCAAGACTTACAGAACTTTTATAAAGCTACCATTTAATACAATAATACATATATTTCTATTTATGAAAGGAAATGGTACTGTTATAATATTCTAATGCGTACGATGTACATTCAAAAATGTCACTTTTATTAACAGCTGTTTCCATTATTTTGATAACTACCTGTATATATATATATATATATATACAGTTGTGATGTTTATATCTATTTAACGAAATGAATAGCATACAGTACAAAGTATCTTTATTAATCCAATCACCCACCAGCTGTTTCCGAAGAAAAGTGTCAATCCATATATGTTTCAAAAACAAACTACAAAAAAATGGTCCAATTAAAAAAAACACTGTAGCAAAAGAAAATACCGTAGCACTAAGTACTCGTGATGAAAATTTAAGTCATAAATATGTGAAAGTTTTTTTTTCTAGTTTAATTTAAATATACATCAATACATCATTTTCAATTCAATTTTTCTCTGTACTTTCTGTTCATATTATTATACTCAAGCTTTAAAGCAAAAAAATATGGACATATTTTGTACAATACGTTTAACACAGTGGTTATAACTAAATGCAACATAAAATTCCATTCATATTTTGTTGAACCTTTGAGAATAGCAAATTAATACTACAAAGCAGATAATCTGTACTTAAATTAAAGATTTTCCTATTTTATGACATAATTTTCATTTTTTTCCATTTCATTATTTACCTGAGTTATATATAATACAAAGTATTTAACGAATTGGATGAAAAAAAACTCAATTGATGAATAATTTTCATCAAGATCATTCAAATTTACGGGAGGAAATATAATTTTTTTTAAATAAATGGGATTGGAATAAATATGTGATAAATCATTTACAGAATTTCAAAAAATGAGATTACTTATCTGTACAATTTATCATGTACTATTTACAACTATCATTTGACATGGATGGGGAAACTGCACAGAATGACTTATTTGAAATGAAGTTATTACCATTGTTACAGTAAATATCATTTGCATTTCTAAGTTATCATTTTCCATTTTTTTGAAAATTAAAATTTCATTTTGAAACGTATTTTAAGGCAACAGAAATTTCAATATTGATGTTAACTCTTATAACTGCAACACACACACACATATATATAACACATCGATCAATAACTCCCGAATCTAACATTGAAAACAACATTTTTTTTGCAAAATTTTTTTTTTATTCATCAACATAACACCTTTTGTTAATCACCTCTTAGGGTGATACAATCGTTCCAACGCTTTTCCAAATCTTTTTTTTTTTTTTTCGCAAGAAATCTTTTTTGTTGCGAGTAAATAGCGATAAACAGCTTTCTGAATCATCGACTCATTGCTGTTTTTGTTCCATCGAAAGCAATCGCGGCATCCACTTGGAAAAAACCTTTTTCATGCTCAATTTTTCATGAAGGATAGTAAATACACTTCCATATGATATCTGTGTCATCTCAGCAATCTCACGGAGCTTCACTTTACGATCTTTCATTATAATTTTTGTCACTTCACTCACATTTTCCGGTGTAACGGCTTCCACAGGTCTACCCGAGCGTTCCGCGTCATTTGTGTCGGTACGACCACGTTTAAACTCGGCAAACCACCGACAAATCGTTGCTTTTGATGGACAAGTGTACGGGTAATATTTTTCAATCCATTGTTTCGCTGGCACGGTGTTTTTACCCATTAAAAAACAATGTTTTATCAGAACACGAACCTCGGTTTTTTCCATTTTTTAAACAAACTACAAAACGACTTTACTCCAACCTCGATAACTCAGCTGTTTCTGGTCCGATCGACTTAAAATTTTGACACGTTTCAAGCAAAGGTTAGTACTCTAGAAAGACTTGGTTACTGGTTTACTACGAGCGCCATCTCTGGGTTAGTCTCGGGAGTTATTGATTGATGTGTTATATATATAGGGGGTAAATATCATTTAACATTTTGTGTATTTATAAATTCTAAGTTTCTATTAATACGTAGTACATCTTAGATATTTAGTTTAAATTTAGAGTCCTATTAAGCCTATCTCGTTATAGAAAATAAACCAAGGAACATATTTAAATGAAGACAACCCTAATTGTGAGTTTGCCATGATATAAGAAAAAATTATACAGATTATAAATATATTTATTGATTTAACCTATTTCTCAAAATTAGTATTAAAATATTTCTTCCTCTTTTCGTAGGTCCTCCAGAACCTATACAAAACTGCTCAATTACAAATCAGACCTCTACGATCCTGATGCTGGCTTGCGATGCTGGGGATGACGGTGGATTGCAGCAAACTTTCCACATGGAAGTGTACAGCATGTTGGCTGAGCAGCTCATCATGAACCTGAGCACCAGCGAGAGTCCTGTTTTCGTTGCCGAGAAACTGAGTTCCAGTTCTTCGTATTTGTTGGTTCTGTACGCTTCAAATCCTAAAGGGAAAAGCATGTCAGTGGCTCTCACCGCTAGAACACTCTTTGCTGCTGAACCCAGAACAAGTATGTAGATCTAAATGTTACTGAATATTAAAATTAATATAATTGTGAGTTACTTATATGATGAACTAGCATGCTAATACAATAAATAATATGGCACTAGGAATATGATATCGAAATTAAATTTTTAATGAAAATATTTTTTTTTATCCAAGACCAGCGAATTAGGTCCTTTTCAAAAATAATTTTCATTTTAAGAGTAAAATTGAAAAATTATTATAACGCACTGTCTCTAAATTTCATATATTTTACCATAATATGGTTGGTAAGAAATGAAAAATATTTAACTATACAAAGGGTTAAAATACATTAATGTTTCTGATTCGAAAACGAAATAGGTCTTTTTTCTCAATATTATCATATTCTGCTAAGTCAGTGGTTGATAATTAATGACACATTGAGAAGCAACGGGAGACATTTGGCACTGATTCTCGTAATCTTGAGCTACGATATTGGCGAGGGTTACATCTCAGCTGGCGAATCACTATCAAAATCGAAATATCTAGTAAATGAATATCATTATAATAATATATAATAAAGAAAAGTCTTAAAATATTTTAAGTGACAAATTAAATGCTTTTCCACATAACTTTTTCCGATTATTAATTTATTTTATGACAGTTTCTCATGTCGTATCCAAGAGAAATAGAATTTGAACAAGTGAAAGTATAAATGTAAAAGGAGATATCACTTTTCCTTTGTTTTCGAAATCGTTTTAACTATATATAATTATTTAAAATAATAATTTTCCTATGTACTTATATCCATAATATTCTACGAATTTATTCTACAATAGTTTTGTAATTTTCATTAATATTACATACTTATCTTATCAATAAATAAAATTAATGAAGTTTCCGAATCATTCTTTTCTCAGTAATGTTTTGAGCATTTCATCGATGTCAAGAATCTTCAATTTTACTAATTACAATTTTAATTATATATATCGATTATTTCTAAATGTTTAAAAGAATAATTATTTTTCCTGGTAAATTAAATATGATTATCTGAAATTTAATATGAATTATTACACTTTACAGGAGCATATTACTACCATATCCATGATGTTGCTAAATTTAAACCAAGAAAAAACTTAATTACCTTCATGATTAATTAACAGTAATATAATTTTTAAAATAAACAAAAAATTACTGATATTGATAAAATAAACATTTTTAATTTACTTTTTTTTCGTTTACATCCTCATACAAAATTGTAAATCAATAATGTATTCCTTTTTATCATAGTAGAATTTACGGTTAATTTCTTATTCTTTTATTTCTCGAAAATAGTTTCTCCCCATCACACATCAGAAATAAATTTAATATAAGTTTTACTCTCCTGGCCAATTAAATAGCTACACCGAAAAAGTGTCATATAACTAATGTCAATTTTGCTTGACAGGTACAGCATTCTAGAGAATAAAAATTTTATAGCGATTCAGCATATTTGAGGAACAAAGGTAGAAGTAACACTATCTACAGTCTATATAATAAGGAAATTTATACTATATTTTTTCTTTTGAAGTCGCATTGAAATGTTGGTTGTTTGTGTAAATGTTATCATTTTCATATAAGAAAATCCTACAAGCATATATCATTTTTAAACGATGACAGGATTGGGGCATAATACGATTATTTTGTAATATTGCAGTGTTGATTCCAAGACTGTTTTGCGGATTTGGATATGATGAATCCAAGAAGGTTATTTTAAATATAAGTTGCCCTCAACACACAAAATAACCATGTTTGGATAATCGCAGTTATATATCCGACATGTTGAGGGCATTTGAGACATTACTTTTCAACACGATAGTCCCAAACTTCAAATATTAGCTGTGCAATCATAATCTTCGATGATACATAAGATATTCGACTACTGCCTTGACAAGCCTGTTCTCCGGATTTGTCACCATTGGAGAGCACATTGCTATACGTTTTCGAGAGAGAGACACGCTACTACTTCCCAGCAATGACAATTCATGAACTCTGGAAAAAATTTGAAGCCTCATGGTATGTTTTACCCGTATCTGTCATCCCATTTCAATTCGGGTGTAGACCAAGCCGATTTAGAGCTGTTACTGCTGTCAAAGGCAATTGCTTAGAATACTGAATTCAACACTCTACGGAACCCCACGTCATTGATAAATTTACTCACGCATCCCTCCAATTGTACAGTGCAGGCTTAAAAAAGCCTCTGTGTAGCGGGGTTGTCGCGCCTTAAATCTGGTCAAGCTCCAGATCCTCTGTTGGCTTGGAATGGAAGTTTGTAGAAAGAGGAACCTCCTCAGTTTTCATCATTGTCACTTGATTGTGGTTCAAAATTACAATTTCCATCTCCAATATCCCTTATATTGATAACAGTTTGACGTTAATAAACAATCACTAGCATGCGTCCTCCGTCAGCGACGTATATAAATCAACAACAAAGAAAAATCCTTATTATTTTTTATAAATTAAATACATATATATTTAAAAAAATGTCCTTAAATTATTTCAGTTACTTTTCAAATTTATTCATGAGTTATTTATTTGGAGGACTCCATTTTCTCTGATAAGCGGGTGTTAAATTTCTTAAGTATAATTGGATTAATTTGAAATGATTAGATATGTCTGATATTCAATGTGATTATTCAGAATACTTAAAAATGTTGATGATATTATCTAGAATATTCAGAAAATTTTGTGTTTGTCCATAATAGAAAAAATGAATTCATTATTCAAGGTTCGCAATTACTCATTATTAATATGATAGTAAATTGATTAATATCAAATAATTAGCCTTTTTAACGGAACTTTTACATTATAACCAAAACGTAAGCTAGAAATTAGAAAGTTAGAAGGCTTTAGTTATTTGAGAGCTCAGTGCACAATGAGAATAGCTAGTTTGTGGCAAATAGAAAGTAGATTCCAAATGTAAGGGAACTTTATTGAGTATGCGATATATATAGACGATTGGGAAGGTCTCGAGAACACGATTAGTGTTGAGTTGTGGATTGGAGTCCTAATACGGAATACGTTAGAAGGACTGAAGTGTATCCAGTCGCAAATTCTTCAAGTTGGCGTAGTGTGGAAGCTTTTAAAGTGAAGCGAGGGCTTTCAAGTGTCCCAGTAAGTGTGAACTTTGAGATTCATAGCTCTAAATCCAACTATGCTGCGCGAAATATTGTGTTTCTGTTATCTAGGCTGTTTCAAAATTCAAAAAAAGTATGAAATTTGTTGAGTTAAGAAGAAGGATTCAAAATAGAGATACGGATCAAATGGGCTTATTACCCACGTTTACCAAAGGCAATAAACCCCCCCGGGAAAGAAAAATATTATTATGGTACTTTAAGACTTGTATACTTTCTTAAAGAAATTTAATCTCCTGAAAGCGTCATTAGATCAAAGTATTAAAAAAAAAAAACTTGCTAAATAAAACATTAGCCTTCCAGCTACTTCTGCGTGCAATATTAATAAAGAATCTTTCACTTAAACTAGGTATTTTCTCCATACCTATCTATGGACCTTTATCGGGATATATACAAAATTATAGATTATAAACATTGATTCTTATATCTTCTAGATTATTTTTTTTAAATTGTAGACAGCTAGCTTCGTACCGTTTAGATTCTGTTTCTTAAGCTGTAACTATATAACTTTTTGCATTTTCCAATCTGCCTGCATATAATATTTTAAAGCTTTTAGAATCAAAATGATAAAATATTTCATCATTTCTCTAAGATAATAAATGAAAGGATGTAATAGAAAATTAGCACAAGATGAATTATGTTCACTTCTAACTTTATACACTCCTTAAACTTTAAGAATAATTATTAAACTTATTATTAAGCATGCCATCCGGTTTCCTTAAAAGTCACTTGTATGCAAACAGATTACTCTTGTAATCTCCGCGTATAATCCTACTCAGCTAAACGACCCGTATCCAAATCTTAGCACGAATTAAACACCAAATAAACATTATTTGCACTTAAGGGTGAAATAAAGGGAACACTCCTCGCCACAGGCACATTTAATGAACCTTCAGGGGCGTGCGGCCACAAATGAGACGTTAACACACCACTACCTAACGCCACTGACGTAGAAAACCCGTATCAAGTTCCGCCACGTAAGCGTCAGGTGCAGCCGAAATCTAATACGGCGAATTACACCCCGTTGCTTCCTTGTGTAATTCCCACGTATAAATCTGTGCTGTGATTTGTGGCGTGCGTGCATCGCTGTGATTTCTCCCCAACAATGTATCGCTGAGTTGCCTGCGATATGTGCTGGGTTGTTTGATACGAACGAAACTTAAGATTGGTTGCTGCGTGAAAAGGGAGATGGGACTATTTGTTTGAAAAGTATTGTGGATAATGGTTGCCTATTCTCATGAGTAGAATTATAAAAGTGTATACATATATTCGAACAAAACACAAACAGTATACAAATCACAACATTAACAATCTAAGAATATTCAGCATCGATGGATCAGTTTGTATTATAATTAATATTATTCTATCTGTGTTTCACTTTTATGTTCTTATACTCAATTTTCTTTTATTTTCACTGATAAGTATTTTGCAAAAAAATAATAACATTGTCATGTCACTCACTCTAAGACTATTTCTCAATATTACTCTTATCTTTAGATGAATTGTATTTTCTTTATTAACTATAATTTATTATGTTCCATTGAAGTTTTTGTTCGAATTCTGTGTTATCAGAATACTAATACGTATTCTGATTAAAATAATTATTTCTTATTATGTTACCCCATGCCATCCACCCAGTATTTATCTTTCGGGGGACAAAGTTTGTTTCGTCCTGTGTCGACAACAATACATGATCAAAATTGTTAATGGATAAAAAATTAAGAATTTAAAGAAATCACTAAGGAAGCAAACAATATATGCAAATTAGATAAAAATATTTATACAATATTCAAACCATTTGAAATTTAAAGCCCAAAAACTAAAAAAGAAATATTATTGAATCAGAAAATTTATCAAAAAACCAAGTGAAAGAAAAACAAAAAAAAAAATTATTGATGCAAATGATGTAATTAATACAGATCCATACTTTAGAATGGAATAATTTGTATTTTTTTATCACACTGATACTGATTATATACTGATAGCAATTACATTGATCAAGCCGTCATACTTCATTGGATTATCATTATCAAAAATATGGTAAGGAAACCAAAAATTATTAAATTCAAAAAATCAATCGTAGAAGAAAGAGAGGTATATGTACACACACACACACACACACACATATATATATATATGCACACATATATATGTACATATATAGTTAATTATGGTTTTATTTTGTTCATATTTTTATTTTATTTTTACCATTATTACTAATTTTGAGTCTTTTGATATAATTTTTTTGCAACACTTTTCTGTTTCTTATAGATGAAATTTCTATATTTGGTTTTAAATGGCATACAATAATTGTAGATTAGTCTTAGAATTTTGAAAACGCATTTGCTTTTGTAAGTTTTGTGTCTTTTTTTCATCTGATTGTTTGAATATTCGATTGTTCTTTCTTTTTTTTTTCTTTGTTTAACGGATGTACTTTTCTATTTCTATATATAATTTTCGGTTTGTAATATTATTTGGTTTTATGGTCTCTATATGTAATTTATATTATGGGAGATAATTAATAATAAAATCTGATATAATTTATATAATGGCAGTTCTATATTTCTTATATAACCATTTTCTGTGTGCTATTGTTGGGCTTGTAAAAATAACTAAATCTTAGCTGTTGTAATCCAGATTCAGAATTTACGAATGTAATAGTTAATTTTTCTTCAAACACACATGATTTATTTCTCCCATTTATTTACAATTTTACTGGATTTGTATTTTGGCTCATTTTGTTGTTTATATTTTTATCTTATTTCCTTGTTTCCTTTTCATTGCATTCTCTTTCTTATTAGTTTTTTGACGCAACTTTATGTTTCCTTCTTTCTTTTTGCGATTAAAAATATATTCCTTTTTCTTCTATAATGGAATGTTTATATGTTGATGGTTTTGCAATTTTGAGGAATTTACTTAGCTAACTCATAGTAATCAATAATATTCTCACTATTTATTATTTTTAATGAAATATTATTTTAATTATATATATGTTGTTTAGAGAAAAAAATAAAAAAAATTATGGCGAGATTTTAATAATATTTGAAGAATTTTAAATATTAGAATATCGTAATAAGCATATATTCACAGAATATAATCAATTACTTGAGAAAAGGGCTATTATTGTAAACATAATGAGGAATGAATATTTTCATACAAACCACATGGTTTAGTTTCTTTCTTTCTTTTTTTTAGACACTATTTTCCTTAGTACATTACGTTAACAAAAATTTATCTCTTTAATTAAACAAACAACTTTTAATTATATTTATTTATTTTAATCCATTATTATTTATACATTATTTATGTGAATCTAGTCATCCGTTATTGTGATTGTGACAGTTTATTAATGTCGCATTGAGAAGATACACGGGAGCTACTGGTGATGGACATTGTAATTGTGAACTTTGATCAAGTGACGAGAATGACAACTGAGCTGGTACATCATTGTCCAAACTTCCACATCATGCCGATGTGAGAGTCTGAGACCTCGATCAGATTAAACCAACACCAGTCCCACTACTCGGGGGGTCTTTAGGGGCATCAAGGCTTGAATCCATGACTCGAAGAAAATAACGCCGCTCGCGATTCTGCGACCATGGCCAGAACGCTACTGCAGCCGAGCCTGATGTCTTGAATTTACATCGCTGCTGTTGAACTTTTGGAATATCAATGATGTAGCTGGTAATTTCGATTCGGTATCAAATGATGAGGAAAACATATGCATTTATATGATTGTTTATTGAACATTTCTCGTTATTCGGTTTCGATTGTTTCAGTTCTGAACCTCCCTATTTCTAATGAATCATCAATTTGAGTTCTGATTACATGAAAGACCTATCACACAAAAGATACATCACGTTATTATGAATCGCCAGAAGGTGGCATATCTGAGTTTTCATCCAAACTCCACATCTACACATTGGCCACATTGTTAACATCAGGCCCTTGAGCATTGTCGGACTTAATATCTAACATCCCAACTGCACAATGGATATTTAGTGAAATATCAGGATTAGTAAATGCTTATCGACAACAGGTACATGGATGGCCCAGAATCCACAACCATGACCACTCAAGTATTGTGGCCTCAAATCTAAACTTTTTTCTATGAATACAAACGAAAGGACTATGGAATTCATATAGAGTTCATCATCTCCCCTTTTCTCGCACTTATATATGTATGAAAATATTAAATTACTACCAGATCAAGCTTAAAAAACAATAAGGCTCGTGGTTGTCCCGTGGTCATGGTCATGACTTAGCCGAGTCATGGGTTCGAGTCCTGAAGCATCTAAGAAACGCTTGCCATTAGTGTGGTGTGGAAATTCTGAGAGGGAATAGCTACCTCAGATGCTGTCTTTACCGCTTGAACGAAGTTCAAAATAACGAAATCAGTCGACAACAGAAATTATTGTATCTTACTCTTTGTTTTTGTTAAAACAATTATTTAACAATTATAAATGCCAATAAATGCTGAGTGGAGGGTGCTTATCTCCTGGGAAGCCACTTTGTTGCTCTTAACATTTTGTATGAGCTTGATCCTTTTGAGTATTTTATTAATAATCACGCTGTGGTTGGCCGTCGACGGACACTGTGTTTGTGGGCCAGAGTCATAGTTTCAGCATCCCCTTTTAGCAGAAATAATTGACGTCAACGGGATACACATTGATATACACTCCAAAAAGAAAAAGAAGAAAGAAAAGTGAAAAATGTAAAGTATAAAGACTATGACATCACACTTTGAAAACACATTGTAAGCTTTTATTTATATTTGTCTTTCAAAATTTTGTAACATTTTATGTTTTCCATTCCAACATGTATTGTTACATCTAACCCTTTTACTGTCGTAACAAAAATATTTATGCCAATAATTGTTGAGTGCATGGTTGTTTGTATCCGGGAGGGATGCTGTTTGTAACGTTAAGCCCTTTGGACGAGCTCAGTCTTCTTGCGTATTCTACCTATAAACCTTGAGTTATTTCTCAGTACGACGTTAATAAACAATAATAATCACTTCTTCAGAACAACTTGAAAAAAAAATACCAGTTAAAATTTTTAAAAATATTTCTTAAAAATATTCTTTAACTAAAAATAATATCTAACTTAATAATATTATACTAATTTCTTTTATTATGTGTTTATGTATTTAATCAATTTGTGCAGTGTTCTTAGTCAAAACTTAATTAACTTAGTCAAAACTGTGTGTAATTTGGATGCATTTCTATAATTTATAATCTAGGATATATAAATGTAACATTTTTATTAAAGTTTATGTTTTGCTTAAAGTGTACTCAACTTGGAATTTATAAGGCGATTGACACCATATGAGCTCAAATGTATAAAAAATATAATTCGAAACTTCATAAGTATCTATAAACTGTATTGTTTGCAACACATTAAATAAAAATCTTGTGATAAATAGGGACCGCTTAAGGAAAATAACATATAGAAAATACGATTCACCAGGTCACTATTGCTAGAAATTGTTTTTCCTAACAACGTAAAAATTATTTCTTCGCGAGAACTTTTTGAGATATTCTATTTCCTTATTCAGTTGAATATAACATTTGCGAAAATTTCTAAATGTTCAGCTATAAATTATTTATCATAATCATGAACGCATCTTATCTTTTGGACAACTGGTTATAAGTCACTTTCGTCACTTTAAAATGTTACCTCGCTGTCGTTCAGAAATGATATATACAATGTAGTCAGTGATTGGTTGTTTCCGATAATGGTTCTTTGGTTAGTTGCTTGAATATGCCATGGTAACAAAAGAAACAAGATTGATATTCATTTTCAAAATTTAAATATCTTTTAGAATTAGTATCGATATCAAGTTAATGGCTTTCCCTTATTTATTGGCATACATTCACAGGAAACTGGCTTTTTTTTATATATACCGCATGCAAATTACTGATAAGAAATCGCACAAAAAACGGAGCACATAAAAACAGGTTTGACTGCATGTGTTTTGCCTAGGAGGAAATCAAATATGTTTCAGAAACAAAATTTAAATTACGAATATTTCAGGTAAATTTCTATATATTAACTCCAACTTAAACTGTAAATTTTAGACGTTTCGAAAGATTGTTTTCATTTATTGCTGCAATACACTTTTTTTATTTTTAGCAACGGTCAAAACAAGAGAGCAACGCATGCTATGGTCTGAGCGGTCAAGAGAGCAACATGCAGAGGTCTTCAACCTGGGTACCCTAGAACTTTGACAGTGATTCCGCAAGGGATCACTATTTGGTTAATTAAATCAACAAAATTTTAGTAAAATTTTAATTTTCATAAGAGATCGAATTCTTAAAGGCAGTTTACTTGTAAAAATAAATATAAATAAATATCTTATAGATACAATAAAATCTAAGTTTTGTAAAAGGCACCTGCTTCAAATACATTAATAGAGACCTATTAGATCACATATTACTCCCGTTCTTTGTCTCGGTCGAATATCCCAAATTGATGTATCGACCGACACTCAATTAAAGCTAAAATTTAGTCAAGTTGATATTACAGATTTTTGAATTGGCTTTAGAGAAGAATATCCTGAAATTGCCAAAATAGTTGTGAAACATCTAATATCACTTGTTTTAATCAATGTATACGAAAAATCTATCTCTTTGACAAAAATACAGAAACAGATTGGATGCTGAACAGAACATTAGGTTGCAAATTTTAACCATTATTTTAGGCGTTAAGGCTCCCGTCTACCCGCCATTTTGATTTCGTGGACGTAATGTTAATCCTATGGAATTTTGACTTTAATTCTCACATCTTTATTACTTGATCTATTTGAATGCAATAAAGTGCATCTGAAAGAGCAAAAAATAATGAATGCTTCTGTGGAATTACTTTTTTCCTCCGATTTTTAAAAATATTTTAAAATATTCTTTAAAGACCTTAAAACTCAAAAACGAATCATTAAAATAAGAATAAAAATATTTTTAAAAATCTTAGAAAAAATGTAATTCCACAGAAGCATTCATTATTTTTTGCTCTTTCAGATGCACTTTATTGCATTCTAATCGTTCAAATAATAAAGATGGGAGAATTCAAGTCAAAATTCCATAGGATTAACATTAAAATGATGAAATCAAAATGGCGGGTAGACGGGAGCCTTAAGATACTTTGCAATAAAAAAACAATTACAGCCAAGTCATTAAAAAACTTTTCTTTTTATGAATTTGTTATAATTTGAAGTATTGTTGCGTTTATTTATCACTGATAGAGTGCATTTTATAAAACCAAAAACCGTCATTAGCTACATTTCCATTCATTACCTTATGAAGATGGTTGTATTACGACAAATAAAAATGCAGTGATAATTTTGTAAATTTGAGTAGGATAAAGCTTCGATGTCTTATTTTTTCTGCTCTTTGATCAAGAGGTTTCTTCAAGAAAACGGTAAGCTCAAAGAGTTCCTCAAAGTGTGAAAGGTTGAATACCCTTGCTGTATGGCAAAGTCTCGAAATTACGATGTTCGGCACTAATAGCTCTCGAGCTGCTTAGAAATGCATCGTAAATAATAAATCAACTACCGTGATATATATAGTTTTAACTTGCGCATTTTAAAAAGCTTTCCATGTATAAATAATCTAATTATAACATTTTTACAGGAAAAAAAGAGATTTACATTATAGATTTTACGCAAGAAATAAAGTTTATGTATTTGTGTTGACAGAATATTCAAAAGCATAAATAAATTTGCTAGATTGGATTGATAACAGATTGATTGATTGAATGTTTTATTGACATTGCACTTTGATGCAATACGAGGGCTATCATCCGTAACTGATCCGTCAACGAAAGATATGCAAACTTTCATTTTCCAATAATATAAATTACGTTTTTGAGAAAAAAAATTAACAGCATAAATATTTCTCTGGTACATTCTTTTCAAAGAAAGATTGGGCTAGTCTTTGATCTTCTAAGTGAAAGTAAAACCGAAGAATAAAATAAAATAAATAAAAATGATACAAAATCAATTTTCCCCTGCGATTCCGTACTTTGTTGAGTGAATTTCTGAAATACTTTATAAAATGAGTAAGTTAACTCGATGAAAACTCTTAAACTAGTTAAAAGGAAAAATAAATTATATTTCGCCACTCAACTTTCAATGATCATCTTAGTGAAAGAAATTTTTGATCATTCACATAAATTCTTATTGGCTTTATAAATTCAATTTTTTTTCACTCTATTTTTTACCCTTTTACTTTAAAAAATAACATAAGACATTTTTTTTTTATTTACTTGTGTGTGAGTGAAAGCAAATTGCATCTGCTAAAAATGTAACTTTTTTTACCGTAAGCAAATATAGTAAGCGAATGTTGCATAGTTCCTTCAAAGATGGATGATATACTGCTTTTTTTTAAATTCGAAGTTATTAATTTTTAAGAAGTACGCGAGACAGAAAAACATTTTTAATAATATTTTTTCATTTCTTTCCTGAATTCCATAATTGGGTGATACAGTAACCCTTAGAATACGAATGCAAATAGCGTTTATACACTGCGAAAAACGGGTATGCAAAATCGAGTAGAAAGTGCTCACTTTTGAATACTTCAAATACTCAAAATGGCTCCGATCCCAACGTATTCAAATTTGAGATTCGCACATACTCATTTTTGTACGTACTCAAAATGGAAACTTCACATACTCATTTTTGAATATAATCTTGTATCAATTATGAGCGTGGAATAGAAAAATGAGTGTCATGTATTCATTTGTGAATCTGTTACTGCATCAAATATGAGAATCAAACAATCCAGGGAGTATGTTTTGAATTTATTTTCCGATACTGTTGTATCGAAAATGAATTTTAAACAGAAAAATATATATAAATTAAAATTTTCAGGGAAATAAATAAGCGCGCCTTTATTTGCAAGTATCATTTTCTTCATCTTATATATTATTTTACACTTTATGAAGTTTTTGTTACAAAACTTCCGATTCAAAATTCATTCATTTACCGTGTGTAACAAAACTGTTACTTTTAGAAACAAAAATGCAACTGTTATGTGATCATAAACTATAATTTGAGCTTATACCTCAAATTTAAATCAATTCGAGTGGTTTATTAAATCTTAAATTAACGAAAATCGATTCGATTCAAAAGTTAAATTCTTTTCAAAACAAATGTGTAAGGAATTTGAGCTATTAGTTACAGAAGCAATTCAGCTCCTTAAGAATTATATTTATGTTTTTAGAAGCAATATATAGTTTGTTTCCTATATGTGCAGAAAATGAAGTTTTATTTAAAGTTCAGTCACTTAATAATAAGTTATTAGAAATATCTTGAAACATTATGATGAATATTAGATTTTCCATTATAAGAAACTTAACATTTTTTTCATGTACATTGTTTACATGTGTAAAAAATGCTGCACATTACTGTGTACAGCATTTCCCCCCCCATCTAATATATATTTACTTTTGAATTAACATCATAACTAAACTAATACCTAAAATTAATGATTCGCTGTACACAGAAAAAATAAAACCGTATCATATTTATGAAAAATTTATTCTGAATATCATGCACATAGATATCGGGTATTTAAAAACAAAACATTCACAATTTTGAAACAAGAATATTAAAAAAAAATAATATTTTAACTCCTGCAGATGAAGGCATGTCGCTTTAAAAATCACTTATAAACACTGCTATCTAATCCATGCTATATTCCAACTCTATCCCCATTGCTTATGTTTTAATGTAGCTTACAATGAGGTATTTAAAATATAGGAAGTTCTCATATGTAAAGGTAAACAGATTTTTTACTTCTTTCAAAACAACATTTTGTCAGGTTACTAACTACGAGTGAAAATGCTTTTCAAACAACGCTGTTTCAAATAAATATACTATTTTTGCATTGTTATTATGTAGACAGTTCTTTAATTTTTCGAAAGAGAAGCAAGTCATCTACACAACTATATAATACAACTATATTTTTGGAATATACTTAACCATTATAGTATAAACTATTACATGTAAGAATTTCTGCTTGATCTGTGAAACCATCCATTCTATAAAGCAGTTCTTGCTGCTTTGAATTATGAACTTTGACACACTTAGATCCCAAAACATGTGTTATACAAGGAATTTTAAAGTTTTTTTTTTTTTTTTCCTAAACACGTGTTATTTTTAATTGGTGTTAATGGATTAAAATTTACTCGGAAAGAGCTTGTCTCCTTATGACAATTGATATTTTTTATTACAAAAAAAATATCAATATAATAAGATTTTTTTTTTTTAGAAATATCATAAGTGTTTTCAATGAAAGTTTTTTTTGCGATACGTATTATACAATAACATAAATCTAATTTAAACAACATGGATCAGTTCATAATTAAAACAAAATATACATTATGCATTAGTTTGTAAATACATTTAATTTTTATACATAATGTCACATATTGTAAAGAAATTTTGGATTATAGAATAATAAAAAGTATTGAAACTGATTAACATATTTCATTTTGCCAATTGATTATGTTCATTTTGTAATTTCGGTTTTAAAAAAAGTATTATAAATTTTACACCAAATTACTCTCTTAGAAAGGTTAATTGCATACAAAAGTTTTTTGTAAACCTGCCTATTTCAAGACTTGTAAGCCATTTTATTGGTTAGAAACCTTTAAAAGCGGAATTTTAAATTATGTGATTTTAGCACTTAGATTTGTGTCATGATATACATAAACTTTTTCAATTTTGTTTTGACCTATATTATGTTCTACTGCAACAGCCACTGCCATAATGTTTTGGTGTTGCTTAAAATTGAGTTCATTTTTTATCTGAATGAATCAAATAGTATGACTTATTAGGTGTCTAAGTAAATACGTAAAACTTGCAACACAATATTTTTTAAATAATGTGCCAAAATAAGGTGAATATTTATTACATTCAGCATATAATTAAATTTGTCATAAATCATACATAGCGAAAAATGAATAATTTTACCAACATATATGTCTACCAAAACAAACCTATGTGGTATGCGTTAACATCGGATTTCTCTATGAGCAAGCTGTTTACATTTTGTACATCAGTTTTATTTCAATTCATATATTCAATACAATTCTCACATTATTCAATTATTTACATTCGAAAGGAAATAATCTGAGTATATTTTTATACATCTGTAGACTTATGCTCGTTTAATTGTGTAGTTAAAATGTTGCTCAGTAAGCCTATTTAAACTTGCTTCTGGCGTTTGTTTGTACACTTCCAATATAAGCTTTAAACTATTTTCTGCCTTAAACAGATGTATTTTTGAGCTGCTAACGACTATTCCAGTCTTTTGTTTTGAATAAGCTTATTTTGTATTTCAAATTATTTCATGTTTTAATATTGTTAATCATCATTAGATCATCAGTTGATTCTGACATGTTAAAAATAAGGGCCTCAATATTTATTCTAATATTGTAATTATTTTAAACCCTCTGAAAAATACATGTGAATACTTAAAGTGTAATTACGCTCTTCTGAATTATAGTATATTTTATATATAAACACTTTATATTTATCAGGCTGCTTGTTTAAAAAATAAAGCAATATTGGATTAAACTATTTTCTCATTTAATCAGGATAAATAATTAAAGCTGTAACAGTTATATAACAATTTATGATTTAAATGGGTGCAATGTTGTACCTTGAAGGGTTTTTTAATGTGTTTTGCAAACAAAATTAATTTAATCATAAGTTGATTATAATGTTTCAAATAGGTTTCAACAGTATTTAAGAAAAACATATGTGAATATGTAAATTCTATATACAATTTCAAATTTAATAATATATATTTAGCTAGCATTAAATTCTTTTTCTCAAAGTAATATTTATTAATCAAATACAATTTTTACTTATATGTTTTAATGTAAATGAAGAGAAATTTTAACTATTGTAAACAACAAGACACATACCTACGCTTATATTAGTGATAATCTGATTTTTGAAAATATGTATAAAATGTTAATTTTTAAAATTATATTTGAATAGGAATGATACAGTTGGGGATAAAAAACAGAATTTTGAGGAAATAGGAAATTTTACATTCTATAAATCTTGAGTACTGTTTAAGAATCTGTAACGTTGCCTTGTCGTGCAAATGTCATTCGTGTTTCTTCCAACCAACACCAGAACCGAGATGAATTACAAAGTAATCCATCTCTGCACAAGCATATTAACTTAAAGAAATGCATGAATAAAGTGGTTAAATTGTGTAAATAAAAATACAAGTATCAACATATAAAAGGGGTAGATAATATGATTGGCCCTGTACTAAGGTGAACATTTATAAGTGTCTTTACAATTTATAATGAATTATACATATCTATAGTATTTGTGTCATGTATCGAATACAAAAGAGATTGTTTTATTTATTCAGTGCTCATAAATGTTGGAGTTCATGAATAGAATAAAATCTGAATATACTGCACCAAATATTTATTCAAAATTTTGCAATAATTTTGGGCCACATTATGAAAATAAACCAAGATATGAAATATCTGTGTATAAACCTTAATTATATAAAATCAAATTTTGAATTACAACACAAACAAGTAGTAGTTTCTAACCCCAAGTCATAGGAGTTTAAATTGGATTACTTAAAAAATGTGAGACAATAGTGATGAAACACAAGACAATCACTTATAATATGATGAACAATGAGACATAACAGGAAGGATGCATGATTAGATTGTGAAAATTTGGTTCCAAAATATACATTAAATTTGAGTTTAAATTAAAACCATATTCTTTAAAAATATATATATTCTGAAATATCTTACTCCTGTCATAAAGCCTCTGAAATTTACTTCAATTCATAATAAAATTAATCGGGAATAAAAACTATTTTTGTCAACATTTTATTCTGAATGTATCATTTCTAACTTTCTTGATTACCACACAGTATTATTGGAACAAAATACGGATGTACAATTCTTCGAAAATAGTAAAACCTTACATACAAATATATATCTTAAAGCAAGATAAAAATGTATAATAATTTCTCTGTCAATTAAAAAAAGACAGTTTCCTTACACACTCATGAAGTGAAAAAAAAATCGAATTCTTGTCGAGCCTCATCGCTGTATAGTCATCGATAAAAAAAATGTAGCAAAATGGCTCAAAATTTAACAACACTGCTTTTTGAATACTATAATGTTATTCTATAAAATATAAGCTTCATACACAAATATTTACTTGTATGAAAATAATAATTTTAATGCAAATTAAAGTAAGAAGTCACTAAGCTACGATTACGATGTGAATACAGTATGAATACAGACAAAAAAACACCTGTAAAGCACAAATAACTACTCACAGAAAATCATTTTCAAATCATAAATCAGAAAATCATGATCAATAACAATTCAACAACATTTTTATATCTTAAATAAAAGAATCTTTCTGTAGTTGTGACTGAGAAAAAAATGTAAACAAACCCAGACGCGAAAATGAGTATGCGTACATACTCATTTTAATATTCATGTATTCTACCGCGTGTAGCGTGGTAAATACGAAATATTGTTCGAAATATTAAAGCAAACCATATTTGTTTTTGAACCCCACTTTGTAAAATACGTTGTCAGTATATAAAAGGAACTTTTATAGTCCTTATATCTGTAATAAGTTTTTGAGAATGCTGACTTCCTTTTTTTTTTTTTTTTTTGGTTTTGAATACTTGTAATGTTCACATTCGATAACGGTATACGCTCAAATCTGATACAAACATACTCATTTCAAAATGAGTACGTCTAGGTATTCATTTTTGCGTATTTCTTTTTTCTCCGTGTAATATGCGATTCATGTTTTAGTTTCAGATCCTATTTCTCCTTAAGACCCGCAACTCTAGATATTACCTACTTCACAGCATTATGACCATGAGGAACCCTGTGGTTTTTTTCTTGCTCATGAGTTTTACTTTTTTTGATAAAAATGGAAGAACGCCCTTGGGATACCCTAGGTATCCTTGTCTGTTTTTAACCCATCTTTTTGTAAACTAATTTTTACAATTTCTTCCCCTCTCCCAAATGGTAGGTGCCAGCGTTTTTTTAATCAATCAATCTTAAAATCATCAATCAATCTTTTAATCAATCAATCTTTTAATCAATCAATATTTTTTAATCAATCAATCAGTCTTAATCAATCTTAAAAGGTTCAAGTTATTTATTTTAAGTTTAATTCTCGAAACTTAATGATACGTCTAATAGACAACCGACTCCTGCCAGCTTTTAGAATTCGAGATGTTAGAGTGGCGCTCATACCATTTCTTTCACAGTACCTTCATAACTAGTAAAGCGAATTATCCGAAAATGATAAGTTCAGCTACACACTTGTTGCTGTTCGAGATTTGCTGAACAACACGATAACTTTAAGATGTCAGAAATATAGAGGATAACCTAAATATTGAAAAGTCCATAGATAAGACGAAAAAAGAATGGCACACAATTACATAATTGGTACCTTCTGTCCATTAAAGAAATGCAGAATGCAACAAGGTTTTTTGGGGAGAGCACAATTCTAACACTTTCAGAGAAAGAATGCTAATTTTTACCATTTTCTGATTTTGTATAAAATTTAAATAACTAATACTACTCTAAATTTTTGTTGATTTGTATTAAATAAATTAAGGAAATATAAAAAAAAATATTCGTTTTTTATTCGTGTCAATGATTCAAATGAATAGTTACAGGGAAACACTGATTTAAGCTAAATTTTCTAAGGTTTAATGTAAGAAAAAGTTATTAAAAGTAATTTCAAATTTTAAAATTCTTAAACCAGTATAATTTGTGAACATTACAAACATTGGAAAATTACGATTAATACGTGTAAGCAAAATTGAACTGAAAACAATAGGTAAATCCAGAAGATAACAAGAAGTCGGTAGGTGATAATAAAGTAAAATGGGAGTATTATACTGCTACGTTTGACTGGCTGTTATTGATATTGGTTATAAGTAGCTCCTGGTTTGAGTAAGGGGCATCCGAATCGAAAAGCACCACTTTCGGGAAGTGATTCACTTGATTTGAGTGAGTTGTTAAACTAGAAATCCATTGTTTAATTCCAAGCTCCGATTCAGGCGAGTTCAGATTGTATCGAGAGAGCATGATTTTGCATGAGCTATGATCTAATAAATTGTTATTGTATTATTCTTACGTCTCTTCAATTGGATTTGTGCCTTTATTGACTATTTAATGAAACTTTATGATGTCTGTAGGATTAAATAATGAAGGGAAGAAGCACACACTTAGAAATAAAATTTATGTGCTGCTGAAAAACATTTTGTGAATAAAAAAAAATTAAATACTTAAGATTCCTAACAAACGTTCTTTTTTACTTCTATACTGTTTCTTAACCTTAGTAACGCTTAATCGGTACAGTATTCATCTTAAGACAAATGATTATCAAAGTAGAGTATTATTGGAATAAAATTTCCATATCGCAATAGAAATATTAGAATGAACAAGACTTGTGTATGTTTGGAAAGCCATTTCCGATTTGTGAACGATTTTTTTATTTATATCCCGAAATACAACATTAAAGATGCTTATAACTATTATATGCTTTAATCCTGAAAACTTAAGTTACAAAAAAAAATATTTTTCTTGTAATTACAGAACACCATAAAAATAAAAAAGAGCTTTTGTATTTAAATAGACAAAAATTATTTCAAATAATACGACTTAAAAAAATATAATATTTTAGTAAACAATGATTATTCTATTCCAAAATTCAATACACATTGAATTTTATGTTATATTATATAAAATATACGCCATATTTCATTAAATGTTTAATTCCGAAATAAATAAATAAAATAATAACATCTTAAACCCTTTTTTTTATCTGACGTATGAGAAAAACTTTCTTTTATAAGTCTTCTAAAGGAAGATTTAAAGCTGATACATATTTATTTGAATGACAAATGAATGTCCCGGTTTCTATCTTATGAAAGAGATGAAAAACATATGATAGAAACAGGGGCATTAGCTCTGTGATTAAACTTTAAAGAATCTTTTTAAAAGCATCTCAAAAGCTATCCGAAATATCTTGAAAAGCTGATGATAGATATCAGAGAAAATACTTTACTACTATATATTTATCTATGTATTGTTAGAAGTGTCAGCGATACATTTCTGCACATTTTCAACTCCATACAAGACGATGAATTGTGTACATTCGTTTTGAATTTGTCTGATTTCTAAGCCTATAGAAATCGGAAAGGCGCGTCTATTAATTTCAATTTGACAATCGTTGAACATCGTAAAATCTAGTTTAGAAAATAAATTTAGAATAATATGCTACAATCAATTGTCTTAAATATTATCATGGAAAATTCAAATATGTCGCTTGAAAAATATGAAAATATTTCCATAAATGGATACAGCTTGAATATCATTGTTAAATGTCTAGATAACTGGATAAAATTATTCTGCATATCAATTGATACATTTGCGTGTAATATGATAAAAATACAGATATTAATGTTGTTTTGTTTGCCTCAGGAAGCCGTGTAGATTGAAATAACTACAAAAATAATAAAATTTTATATTTATTTTCCTGAGATATCGTAAAGTTCTATGTTTCAGAAAAAAAAATAATAGATATAAATACTTAATTATTAAGTGGATTGTTTTTTTCAGACTTCTCTCTCTCTCTACGTATCACCATTCAGAGTTATGGCTTTTTCAGCGTTTCTTTACCTTCAAAGGGAATCATTGTACAACTGTGCAAAATAAAATTCTACCTTTCTCAAAACCATGTAAGCAAATAAATATGTCAAGTTTACTGAAACCAAATGCATAAACACACACATGTAATTTCTAACATTTTACATAAGGAAATCCAATGAGTGGAAAATTTTAATTAAAAAAAAGTTTCACCATTCTTAGAAATAAAATGAAAATTCCATCAAAGTGTCTCGTTTATATGGCTGTCCGATATTAAATAACCCACAAATGAACGTTTCTCTCTCATATGCGAAAATGTGGTTTACAAAAGGTACAATTAGGTTTTATTTGTTATGAAGTTAGAATTGTGACTTAAGTTTGATAACTTTTATGTGATCTTTTGTAATACTTGGTCCGAAATTTTGGATTGAGAGCACTGATTTAATTATGACTCTAAACCAAATTCTGTTGCAAAAGCAATTACTGAGGTAGCTTGCTCTTGGACCACAAAACATGTTTAACCCGATTATCTGTGTACAAAGTCAGATACCACTTTTTAAATCAAGTTTATACTTATATTTCTAGACTATTACGTTGATTACAAGTGATTTTAATACTTAATTTACATTTTAGATTAATCACATGTATTTAATTTTTAATTTCTATTTTCTTTGTTGTATAATAATTCATACTTGTTTATAATAATTTGTTGCCTATACATGTTGCATTTTATAATTTATTTTAGTGTACATGAGGGTGGTAATATCACTTATTTTAACAACTCTTTTGGTGGTAATTGTAAGTCTCTTGGTCTAAAATGGCGTTATTAAACATTTTAAAGATGAGTTAGTTATATTATATAGGATTTATTTCAAATTTAATTGTTGGTATTAGAGAAGATTATTTTTTAAGTTGTTGTTTGTTGTGAGATTATTTAATTTAAAGGGTTTGAGATATTTCTTTATTTTGTTCCATATTTTGTATTGTCAATGTTACTCTATTTCGATATATCAGGCTTTTCTTTTGTTAATTGAGCTATTTGAACTTATATCTATCTACAATCCATTGACAGTATTGGTATGCTAGAATAATTTATTTTGATCTTCAAATCATTTTCTTTCTCATTCCCCTATACAATTAAGCAGAACATAAAAGCAATTTAATGTCGAAGTAGCTACGAAAAATAACAAACACAACAAATTTGAGAAGCTGTAAATAAACAAAAAAAACAAAAGAACCCGGTATCAAATATTGCATCAGATTTTATACCCGATGAGACCTGTACTTTTCTGTCCACTCATCCGAATTTACAAAGAGAAGGTAAATAGCTAAAGTTATGAATCATTATTTGTTAGTTGGCAGATTTGATTTGAGTGTTAACATAGATATTTGTGAAAAAAGAAAAAATAGTTAAACTTGAAGAAAAGAAATAGTACAGGTCATAACATACGCACATATAATATATATATATATATATATGTGTGTGCGAGCTTGTTTCTTATAGTATGTATGTGTATATATATATATATATATATATATATATATAATGGCAGAACCAAAACAATTATTAAAAGTATTTTCTTCTTTGAAAAATGAACAGTTAGTGTAAGTTACATTTACGGAACGCAAATGATTTTTGTATCCATAAGAATGGAACAAAATAAACAGCCGCACTAAATGTCCAAAATTCTGTAGGTCCCAAGCCTCATCCAAGAGATATTGATGTGAAATTATTATTTCATATATTCAAATATGTGTCAAATTTATTGCAACATATCAATAAACTAAAATTACACTAGTAGTTCAGTCAAACTTTCTCCTCCTTTATACTTGAAATTAATCATCAAGCCGCAGTTGTTAGTCTAGAGTTCTAAAGTAACAGGTGGATGAGGTTTATAATCACCAGGTTCTATAAGAGGCATCGGTTTGAAGTGTATTGTATTAACATTTTGAACCTCCTTAAAAAAACTTTTAATATAAGTCAGCATTTTTTTTAATTAATTTTTTCATGGACCCTAATTCATGTGTAAGATTCGCATTGAAGATTCGAGGCATAAAGGAAAAAACTCAAAAACGTGTTTTGAGCCATGTTTTTGAATTAAGAAAATTGTACACGGTCGTTTGCTTCCTAGCAATTACATGCATCCTTAAATATGCGTGCGCTACAGCTTCAGAGCTTCCTTTTTACAAGATGTTCAGTTTAAACTTCATTTAAACAAAGGAAAGATTTCGAGATTAATGACTAAAGTAATTTTTAACAACTCTTCTTGCATCCATTTTCAAACCACTTATTATTTTTCATTATTATCTTGGTACCAAGTATATCTAACACCAGTTTCTTTTTTTGAGCAAGTAATGCACACTTGAGGCTTTCACAAATTATAAGAAAATCTCCACATCGTGTTCATAAATTTCTGTACCGAGGAAGACACTATTTCGAAAGATATTAGACAGGTACAAAAAATGACTTTATTGTCGTAACAGGAGAGTTTCAATAGTGAAGAAGATTAAATTATTTTCTAGTACGTTTAATTAAAAGTGTCCTGGATTATGTTTACCTTCGATAATTTGAATGATTAAAAACGAAAAAAAAAGACGATTAAACTCTCAACATTTTTAAAATATTCTAAATATCAAGTTTTCTATACCAAATTACAACGTTTAAATGACCGAATTTCAAAATTGTAATAATTTTTAAGATTATTTAATTTGAAATTTTTTTTAACAAACAAATTGGTTTTCTCCGGAATATATAAAAAAAATGTTGAAGAGAAAATTTAATCAATGTATTTGATTTGTCTATAAATATGTATGTTGCGGAAAGCTTCCGTGTTCATAAAGTGGGTATAAAAATAATCTCTACATTTACTGATAAAACACAAATATTTATTTACGAAACAGCTAGAGTTTCTAGCTGAGAACTGTTACACAAATAGTAACTTCTACTGAGAATCATGATATGGCAAATATTCCAGCTGTGCTTGATACTTAATTGCTCTGAGCATAAACTAAACTATCTTACAGTTCTTGTAACTAACATTATTATAAGCATAATTGTATTGATTGAGATAATTTTATTACACATAGATATATTAATGATATATTTGTTTTAAATTATAATAAGCCTGTTGAATTTAATTCAAACGTTTAATAGTAAATATGAAAAAAAATATTTAGTTATGTACTTTGGAATTAAAAATAATAAAATGATTAGCAATATTTTGACAAGAGAGAAAGTTTTAAATTTCCCAATAATAAGGTATCTTTCTAGAGTAACTCTTTCGTGTAATTATTGAATTATCAACTATATTATTAGATATAATATTGTAATAAACTAAATAATAATTATAAGAAGTTAAAAGTGCTAAATAACCAACACCTATAATTTAAAATCCACTTTGTTTATATATATACATATATATATATATATATATATATGTGTGTGTGTGTGTGTGTGTGTGTGTGTGTGTGTGTGTGTGTGTGTGTGTATTGCTATAATGAACATGTAAATTATAAAAAAGCAAATATAAACATATGTATTATGATCCAATACCATAATCATATATCCAGAATTATTGGAATAAAAAATTCAGGATAAGTCTTTACAAACCGTTAAAATCATAGATATAAGTTAGGAATTTGAGTTCATACATAAACTGAAAATATTGTAATAATAAACAAATTTAAGGATATGTAAATACTTTTGAAAATTTTTAAACTATTAACATAAAAATTCAAAGAAATCGAGATAAATAATCTTAAATTTCTGTAACATTTTCTGAATTGAAGTGCGTAATTAAACAATTTTTTAGGATCCACACCATTCTATTCAGTTGAATTATAAGGAAATTTAGATGAACCATAAACAAAAAGAAGAAAAGACATATGACCCTATAATATCTGCAGACAAAATTACAAAACAAAACATTAAAATAAAAATCTAAAAATATCAATTACTAAATAAACTTAAAGTAAATATTCAAACATACTCTAATTTAAAAGGAAAAATAAGCCTTTGCTGCATTAATATTAAATGATAATTCAAAAGCACTCAACTACTACGAGAATGACCAAACACAATATTTTCATTTCTAACTGAGCACCTAATACTAATTCACTCAAACTCGAATTGTAAATTAACTTTAAATTAATGAACCAATTTTAATGAAATTTTGCACACTATGTGCAGTTTGGTCCAGATAGGGTAGTTTTTATCTCAATATATATTCATATTATTCTTTATCACAAATTATTTATTTAACTTATGCTTTTAGTTTCTGCCGAATAGCAACAATCTAATTTCTTTTTAAAACGTTTAGCGTATATTGTGTTTACAAAAGTTTAAACCAGTTTCCGATAGTACTTATTTCCAAATGTTGGGATAAATTTGGATAGAAACAATTTTAGCTAGATATTTTGGATTTTATTAGTTAACATTTTGTTAAAAAAGTCATGGCTAATAGGAAAAATTGAAGTTCTATTCCTCAAAAGAGTAAAGTTTAAGGGAAATGTTACACCAAGAATGTGGATAGGCAGTGCTGAACACTATAATTGTGTTACAAAAAAAGTAGGTGAATCAAAACTTCAGTCATATTCACAATCAATTGACAATTTAGAAAATAAAGATCATAACATAGTAATTAATTGTAAAATTTTAAGGGATTTTTGCCTTCATTTGATTGTCCTGAGTGTTTTCAAAATAATATAAGACTTTTAGAAGAATCAGTACTTGGTTTAGCATCTAATTTGTTAAAATAATGTCCAAACTGAGGATATTTCATCTCCTTTTGTACATCTCTCAAAGTGAACAAAATTCACAGCATCAACCTTGCATTTGTTTTTAATTGAGGATTATAAGAATGGGACATTCTGCTGCAAAAAAATGGAATTTGAACATTCCATTTTACAATGTTTATAGGTGTCTGAAAAAAACGTTTCCAATATAAAATTATGAATAGGCTGCTACTGAGATTCATGAGAAAAATTAATTTAAAATTCAATATTTTTATAAAACAAAATGAGTAATATAATTATTAAAAATAATAAATAATTTACTCTACCTATATTATTTAAAAAAAATTGTTTTATGTTATGAACAAAGAGAACTTTTTAAATTAGTACTATTATGACTATAAATTTAAATATAAACTTAAAAATCTTTACGTTGATTTGTACTAGTATTAACCCTCGAAAATTCCATCAATCTTCCCAAAATTCCTGGACATATTCAAATCCCCAATCCCGTGCATTTTACACAACGTTTTCGTTTTATTCCTAAGTAATAAATTTGAATGTGCATTGAATAGTTTACTCAGTACAATTCAGCATACCAGCCACAACGACGCGTGGATCTGCTAGTATATATATATATACATATATATATATGTTATATATATACATATATATTATATGTGTGTGTGTAGTGTGTGTGTGTGTGTGTGTGTGTGTGTGTGTGTGTGTGTGTGTGTGTGTGTGTGTGTGTGTGTGTGTGAATGTGTGTAGGATGAGACGATACTCTTTTACTTTACTCATCATCAATCAATATCAGCATTCCAATTTGAGATTAATCTTTAAATTAATCAACACCATTAACAGCCACTTGGTATGCAAAACCAATATCTATTTTAAGTTTACGTCCCTTTTTTCTTTTTTGTTGCTCGTTTGATATGAAATGTTCTTTCTCAACTTTTTGTGTCTTACAGTACCATGAAATTCAATAAAATTTTAATGTAAAAGATTATTTTGCATTTTGGTCATTTGTTTTTATATAAAAATTTGGGGTAGTACAGTAACATAATGGCGAGATTATATTCTTACACACACACACAATGTTTGCTCACACACACACACACACACACACACACACACACACACACACACACACACACACACACACAATAATAATATGTAATAATAATAATATATATATAGTGAGTAGTATATATATATATATACATATATATATATTAGTTGTGGAAATGTAATAAACTTATACCTCTTTCGTTACGTATGTGAATGAAACTTCAATGTACCTTATAAAGCAGAGTAAGTTTTAAGTAACTTCATTTTGAGTAAAATAAAAGGTATCCTATTACAAAAGGACATCTGAAAATGCAATCAAATAAATAAAGATAATTGCTAATTTTAATACATTTATGATTCGGTGAACACAACTCGTAACTTATTTTTAACAAACCAATCAATATTCTCGTTTCTGATTTTAAAAGTATTTTGACAACTTCTTCATTTGCTTACATTATTATTCGTTTTATCTTTGCAGACAATTTCTGGGACTATTCGTCTGTTTCTTGCCTCGGTTTCAATTTTCTGTTCAATCATCTCAGTCTAATTGTTTTCTTCGTTTAACGTAATAGATTTGGGAATTTGAAAATTGGTTTCTAGATTGGTACTTGCCAGCGAAAAAGTAATCAGCTCTATGAATAAATATTTGAATTTGAAGATAATGAAATTGTATTTTGCAAATAGAGAATTATACTTTGGAAATGTTTCTTTTTGATTTTTTTTTTTGTTTTATTACGTCTGAAAGGTATCGAGTGCTCTTATTTTGTCTTGTGATTTGTCGTAAGAGTTTATTTTTGAGTCAACAATGCAAATTAAATTTTCAGGAAACTTAATTTTTTTCTCTCGTAAGATTGAAAAAGGACTATTGAGATAAAACTTTAAAAGTGTGTTTTGTTAAATTTATGAAGATAAATGACGATCTAACAGATATGAATAACTTAATGATAAAAAGAGAATCATGAAAGAAAAAATTGCTTAGAAATGCTTTATTTTCTATTAAATACTTAAAAAAGAATTATTTATTATCTTACATTTTCTGACAAAGTTCTAGAATACAATCTTTCCTTAGTTTTTTAGTATACTTTTTCCTATTTGACAGTTGGATCAATAGTGCGTTTCATTTTTTTTTTTTTCAGAAATTAGGAAGTTAGCGGCACCATGATATTAACTTTATAATAATGAATATAAATAATTTTCAAAGACATCTAGTTTGTCCAATAAATGCATAATCTATGACTATAACTTTTTTTTTCAAAACAAAATTTTAGGTGAAACAATTTTATCTCCATCCAAGTACTCTCCATTTTAGATAATCACTTGTCCCATAGCTTTTTTCAATTTTTTTTAAAAACATTCCTTAAGTCTATTGCAGTTACGCTGTTCAGCTGCTTTGGAGCTCCTTGTTTTACTATCTTACATTTTCCCAATGGGGATCCTGCATGACATTTTAAATTTAGGCAAATCATGACATTTTTAATGCTTGAATTTCAGTCTAGACATTCGGGAAAAATCACTGCAGAAGGTGAATGGGCACTGTCACTAGCTAGAGGCTATCCTTCGCAGTGATGAAATTTTGCTCTCACATGACCCACATAATCCCCCAAAGTTTTTGTGGACGTTCACATGTAATCATGCCCACAGGCGAATTAATAAATGCATTTTATCTGAAAGCATTCGAACTGTAATCCACGGATTGGTAAGGACAAGTCTCAACACATTTCAATGTTTTTCTTTAAAAAACATAGATGTAAGAGAACATCTTGGCTATGAATCACTCCTTTACTTTTCATAGTTCTCAATTAGACTTTTAATTCACTTAAAATTGAGCAGAAAAGAATTGATTTTTTTCAGTGTTGTATCTCCATAAACAGTACTCAATATTTCGTGAATTTTCCTTCCTCCAAGTCTTACCAAAAATTAAATGTTCAGTATTTTTTTCGGTAATCGCTTTAATTTTTTTTGTCGACAGCAGGTAAAATTCGAATGGCAGTAGGAACCAAATTTCTATTTCTATACTAGTCTCTGAGGCAGAACGAGTTCTGACGAGTATTTAAGAAAGTGATCAACATGCTACTCAGTGGACATGGCAATTCACAGCATCATGGTAACCATGTTGAACCAGTTCTTGTATTTATTAGACAATTTATGTATGAAGACAGAATCACTGAACTGCATGCCAAATTAATCGCTAAATAGAAATAATTTAATAATGAAATATTTTGAAACCATTTTCCTTAAATAATTTACTGAGACCTATATATATATATATGCTTAATATTCATTTCTAATATAAAAATAAAATATCTCGCCTTGATTTTCTTTCATATCATATTTATTCGAGTACTGTCATTAAACTGCATAGTATTATTTAATAATGTATGTAAATAGCGCTTGAGAGTTACAGTTTAGTAGTATCAGATTCTTAAAATATTAAATTGCATCTGATTAAGGCCACTCTGCCCCAAATAATATCGGTAAGAAACTCTTTTGGTATGTTAATGAGCTAAAAGGCTTTTGTCATCAGAGATAATTCATTTTCAGATAAATGAGTTATGCCCTATTTTTTAATCATTTTTTTCTCACTAGTATTTTTCATATATTAGATGTGTAAAGATAATACATTTATAACATAACAGAGAATGAGCAACGTGAAGCCAAAATTCAAGTACTCATTAGTTAAAATGATATTTTAAGAGGTTACACAATTTTATTAAGAAATTTGCTTTACCTGTTCCTTTTAGAAACAATTTGTGTGTGTCTTTAATATACGTTTAACCAAAAATTGGATTTTTAGTCTTTGTTCATTAAACGCTTCAATTTGCTTCTATTCATCATGAAAAAATATTAATGAATAAATATTATTTTCAAATTCTTATAAAATTGTTGAATTTTATTTATATTATTTAAATTCATATAATACAAATTATTTTCATGTACTTTTGCCTCAATATACGAGGGGCTATCGTAAAGTTTTAATTATTACAAAAAAGTATTCAAGAATTCTTAATAAAATCTATTCTGCATATTAAATTATCCGTAAGTACATAATGCTGTAAATCAAAATTATTGACGTAGATTTGTTTCATATTAGTAATCCGTAAATTGAAGTAACTCGCAATATGGTAAAATTTTAATTATTATCCCGGGGTATCAAAAAGTTTTAATTAATTCTAAAAATAATCGCAAAAGAAACATAATTTTTTTTATTATACTCAGGTCTTCTCTTCATGGTTATTCTCCAGTGATACATATCTTTCTAGACGTTTCTTGACCTTTCGAAGACAGTAATTTGAAACTCAGAAATTGGACTTTTATTGGAAAAAAACCTTTTTATCTTTTCCATACTTCGCGTTTCTTATATCTATAGCTTTGTGAAAGCAAGAAAATCAGTATTAATAGCTGTAAATTACCACATTAAGTATATAAAAATAAGTTTTCCCGCAAAATGAATTTTATCTAGATACCTCGAGTATTTCTTTATAACAATATCTTTACTAATTAATACAATTGTTATTAACTTTAGTAACAGCTAATAGGTAATAGTAATATTTTTACAATATCCATCGAACAAGAGTCAAATATAATGTCTTATAAGGAGTTTGAATTTTATATTCGTGAGTTAAGATACATACGATAATTTACCGACATATCGTTCTGTTTGGAAATTTTACCTAATTACCGGTAAAGGAAAATGCCGGAAAATTTGCAATCACTACTGTTGGAGAACAACCCATGTTCTGTTATAGAAAATAACATCGTAAACAAATAAAATTCAGAAGGGGGGAAAAAATCATTCCCTTATTTGAAGCTGAATAATTATTTTTATTAAAAGTTCACATCTATCATTTTCGAACATACACAATGAAGTCAATTAGGAACGAGAGAAAGCAATTCATTGACGACGTATCTTCCTTTTGATCGATAAGCATTAGTCTTGTAATTACGACACACGCAACACACCTTTTCAATGAAATACTTTTATAATGATTTTTTCCATCATCATTATTTTCCCTTCTTTTCAGGCGACAGTCAACCGGTCACAATTAGCACTGTCCTGGTCGTGCTAATGGGTACAGTCGGAGCTTTGGTGCTCCTGGCCATCATCATTATATTTATCATGAAAGCTAGAGGGGACAAAAGAGGTAAAGATTTTATTGATATTTATTTTGTACTTCATTCTTTCTTGCGAGAGCAGTAATGATATTGAAATCAATCTAAGTGAGATTCTAATTCTTTAAGAAACGTGTCCTGCTTAAAAAATGTCTTGAATACGTAGGAAATAGAATGAGATGCTGTCTTTTAGATACATTTCCGGTTTAACCTGAAGACCGAATTGGCTAATTGAAATGTAGAATGTCATTAAAAGTAAAAATCTAAAGAAGTAATGTTCCATTGAATTTTTTTTTCTTTAATTTAACGTTTTTCGTCTTCCATTGCAATTTGTAGATGTAATCACTTACTTAGTATTTGCTTTTGAATTTATTTGCACAAATTACGCTCAATAAATATGCACGTAATGTATCTTCCAAAAGATTATTAGATTTTATTGTTTTACTTTTTTAAAAAAAATACACTTGGAGATTTTTAAATAAGCATGATTAATCAAATCAAAAATAATATTAATTTAAATAAATCACCTTACTTATGATATAAGTTAGTAGATGTTTATAATCATTACTTAGATGTGAATTTTATAGGAAAACTTACCTGCATTAACTAATGTAGCAACAAAAAAAAGTATTTTCCTACATTAATTATTTTTCTTTCATGCTTTTGTTTTTCGAAAATTATAAGAAAACAAACTTGCTTTTATAGGTTTGGAACTTTTTTTTTTATAAATGTCATCTATATATGTTACTTTAAACACTTTCTGAAATTCATATTACATATAATTATTTGATGTATTAATATTTAATGTTCCGAAATCAAAAACAGACTGTTATTAAAAACAATGCATAGATTTATGTCCTTCTTCTCAGTAAGAAAACATTAAAGTAATTTTTCTTAGAATTGATTTTATATTACATTTATTTCTTTTAAAATTATACATCTCATTTATAATAATAATAAAATAATAATAAAAAGAAAAATGGTTTATAGAATGCATTGTGAATAAAAAGAGCCTCTAAAGAACCTTATGTGCTCAACTGGTTGGAAGTGCTCTTGTATTTTCTACAACAACTTATGAATATATGGACCTTACCATTAATAAACTAGTGTGAAAAAAGGCTTCAGAAAAGAAGAATTTAAGAGACGTTTCAGTTTAC
>BMAW01044261.1:0-16908 GCA_019974015.1 Nephila pilipes
CTTTGAATTAATTGCAACTTTTTATTGAAAAATAATAAATTTCGATCTCCACTATCATTTTAAAGTTATTTTCTCTGAAAAAATGTCGGAAGAAAGGCTCAATTAACAATTCCAGAAAATTTAATGTCATATAAATGATAAGTTCTAAAGAAATCTTTTGAATATTTTAACATTTCGTATGGAAAATCTAGATAGGAAAAAAATAATCTGTTTTTTAGATTCTATGAATATACATTCACTTGAAAATGATATTCTGTTGATAAAAAATTTTAAAGAGGAATTTTTGAATTGAAATAATATATGAATAAGGAAATCTGAAGAATAAAAAATGGCCAATAGAATTAAATATACAGAGGTATTAAAATAAAAGTTAAAGTGATATGTATAAGTTGTTTTTGGTACTCTTTATATTTATTTTGCAAACTTCCAAAGCATAAACATTAAAACTTAAATAAACTTAAATATTAAAAGTGATACAAATATTCGTTCGTCGAATTAAAAAAAATTATCTATAATAGAAATGCTGAATCTAAAATTAATCCAAACTTGCATTAATTACATCGTTGTCTTGAAATAAGAAATGTAACATTTCTCCGAAGTAAAGAGACTTTAGAATCTGTTGATTTTCAATCACATGCAATTTTTTTTTTATTTTTAAATATGCTTTTCCAAAGAAAATAAAATTGAGAGATGTACTTAAGATTTCATCTATTTTTTACATGTCACTTAATTATTACCAAATTATTGCCAAACAGTTTTTAAAAAAATTAAATAAATTTTAAATCGTTAATGTAATTTTAATATTAAATACTTGATCCACTTTTTTTGTTCAATACCGTTAAAATTTAATTAACATACATACTAAAATTCTCACTAGAGAAACAGGATAAATTTCAAAGGTTGACTGAAATTCAATACTTATGTCCATAATCATATTGATAATAAAAGTTTTAAAAAGGATGTTCTCATAGTCAATGAATTTTCAGTTTGAAATTTCTTTAAACATATCATGAGATAAATGAGTTTGATTATTTGGATATTTATTAACGTCAGAATAAGAAGCAACATAGGTTTGTTGGACACGGAACTGATAATTTTGAGTCATACTCAAGAAATGAGGACGACAATTGAACTGGCTCCTCACTCTCGATATTTCAACACCATGCCAATATGTGGATTTTGAACTTAGATGCACTTAAAACATTCACTCCCATCTATGCAATGGAAGACTTCCTCAGAATCCAAATTGAAACAAAGCATATAACTGGTAATAATTCTGCGACGGCATCCAAAGATTTACTATTCTAAAGTGCCAGTTCGTTGTTAGCTAAGAACGAGTTAATGTGCATCAGGCTCACTGCATAACTGATTTTATTTGTATCGGAACTGGTGCCATGTGAAACTGGTGAAAGATCGCTGGTCGTTGAACTTGTGACCGTGATCATTCGGCTATTGCAGCTTAGATAAAAGAGTTTAACCTTATTCAGTAATGTGTGAACATTACATTCTGTAATGCCAGAATATAGAACAAGAAATTTGAAGCGTAAATGATAAGTGCAACACATAAGGCTTAACAAGTTGTTCAAAATTCCTAAAAGGCATAATCCAGAAAAATTCTAGGAATTGTACATATTTTAGAACAAATGGTAGTTATTTTTTTTAAATATGTTCAGATTATTTATTTTGACAGCATGGTATTCCTTCAGCTCCAGTTAGAAAGAAAACTAATGTTAATGTATTTAGAGAAAAATTTCTAAATTCCTGCAGATAGCATAGTTATTCAAGAACAAAATAAAGTAAAAAAAATGTAAATTACAAACATGAATCAGGAGGAAAAATATTTTGATAAAAAAAACCAATATTGCGAGCTTCTTTTTTCTGTAACATTCAATGAATTAAAACAATATATACTGACTTTAATGGAGTCGAAAAAATGTTTATATGTCAAAAAATGAATAAATATCACAAAATGAACTTTGAATGCAGATGTTGTACATGCTAAGAATTTCTTTTTTATGATTTAATAATTAAATATTTTCCTATCTAACTAACTTTTAATTATGAGTTAAATATTCTTAAGCTGAGTATAGAAGAATAGATCAAATATATTCATGCTATAATGCAGACAAAAATTTAAATCACTGAATTTGTTTCATAAATTGGCATACAACCAATAATTTTAGTACCATTTGTGTCAATAGCATCCGACCATTTTGCTTCCTTGGGCCGCACTGTAAGAAGATGAGTTGTTTCAAGCCACTTAAAATAAATAATTCTACTATAGTAACAACATCTCCTGAGCAGAGAAAAAAAGAAACGTAATTATATAGCGAACATATTTAACACGAGAAAACGCCAGTGGGGTGTTTCGACACTTCACACTTGGGAAAATTCATTTCCAACCCCTCCCTATAAATAGATGTTGTTTAGACCCCCTCAGTACTTGCTTCCAAAATTAAAATCTACACGTTCGGCTTAAAATCGAATCATTTCAAGCATCTTTTTAAGTACTGAAAACCTATTTGATGTTTATTGGCAACTCATGCGCATTCTCTTGCTAATATTTATCTATGTAAAACTATGATCAAATCGTCTTAGCCAGGTTTTGCCTTTCTTGTTATATGACGGAAAAATTGAGAAACATAAAAAAAATATTACAGGACGTTTAGTCGTATCAATAGACCTTTGAGGAAGCAATCAGAAATTTTTATAATGAAATCATTATTGGTCATCAATCTGAATCAACATAGTGCAGTATTTTAAAAAATAAACTAATTATGGGGGGAAGACAGACAAGTGGCTCTTTTGGGTTAAGAAGCGTAAAGCTTTCCATAACGTTATAAAATGTAGTCCTATTATACAGACATGACCAAATGTTTTGGTGAAACTGTAATTAATCAAATGCGATTGGTCCACGTACACCTCGATTTTTCAAAACAGTTGCATTCAATGTCTAAATGTGGATCATAATCACACTAAATATTAAACACGATAAATTCTTCATATGGAATTCAATTATTTCCTATACGCTATTCCGAAAAGATTGTAAGTATTTTTAAAAAAGAGGATTGTTCAATATTTCCTTAGAAAAAGACAAATTATTTTAAGTAGACTTTTTTTTTAAATTTTCACCGTAGTCTTTTTTAGCTCTATTTTCTTTCCCAAGTATTTCTCCAACTTTTTGCAAGCCACAAAAAAAAGTAATATTTCGGAATATATTCAAAATATGCATTTGTTTGGAGATGACGCCTTCGTTCTATATGAAATGTTGTACAACGAAACATTTTTTTTTTAGGTTCAAAAAGAATCTCTGGGAATAGAATAAGGTGGATGTTGTAATAATTCGATCATTAATTCTGTAATTTGGACCATCGAAACTGCACAAGAGTGTTCCCGTGTCTTGTATTGATGGAAGAGGAACTTCTTCATTTTTCCAATAAGGACGTTTTTTCTTTATTTCCTCACTCAACTTGTTCAATAATGACGTATAATACTCTTCGTTTATTGTCTTTCATTTTTTCAAGTAACAGGTGTAAATGATTCCGCTTGCATTCCAAGCACCATGGTCATTAACTTTCCATTCACCGTCATTGCTTTCTTCGAACCCAGTTCGCCTTAAACGCCCAATGTTGTGGCTGTTCTTTAGCGATTGTAGTGAAGTAGTGTACCCTAGTTTTGTTCACAGTTATGTTTAGGAGCAGAAAGTCGTCAAGATTACAATTAAAAGATCCAAAATAGCCTTAGAATCAATCACACAACTGAGTTTGTTTTCCACTCGTGGGATCTATGTTGCCGAATTTTTTTCCACACACATTTTTCATGCGAAATTGAAAACATTGTAACTTTCAATATGCCAGTGGCCTCAAATATTTCCGACATTTTGATTCGTCAATCACTCAAACCCATATCGTGGATTTTGTCAATCATTCCGAGAGTAGTCATTTCCACTGGATATTGAATGACGTTCGTAGTTTTTGAATGTATGGACACGTTTAAGCTCATTTGTCTAATCGTAAACAGTTCCAAACACAAGATCAGATGTACTATGAATTTTATCAACTCAGCTTTGATCTCTTTCTTTGATAAAACTTTTAGTATAAGTGTTTGATCACCGCTCAAAACTCAATTTTTGCTATTTTTCTAAACAAAAACAAGTGTTTTGCTTCAATTGAAAATGAAAATTAAACCATGTGAGGGTAATAAGTAAGACTTAAACAGCTGTGTAATGAGTCATGATGCTTACTAAAAGCAAACCATTTTCGATGCTACGAGCGCTATTTCTTCGATTTCCTAAGGATTTATTGAATGAATCTCGTATTTGATATTATTTTAAAATTTATCACTAAATTATATCTTCACTTACTACATAGGATGTTCAAAAATAAGAGATTCTTTTATTTGGCAAATTATCTCTAAAATTTCTAGACAGATTTTAATGAAATTTGGTTCGTACATAGAGTTGATGTAATACAAAAAATAACCACTCAACAGTTGTAATTCAACCTCTTGATCATGGGAAACACTCATCAAAGTCGCAAGGTATGAGACTGCAATTGAAGAATAGAAGAAAAAAATGGGTTAATAATGTGTATGGCCTCCTCTTACAGAAATACAAGCCTCGAACTACAATTTTATGCTGAAAATAAGGGAGTTAATGAGTTTTCGTGGTAATTGGTCCCACTTGTTCAGCAACACTTTTTTCAGGTCTTGAAAGGTTCTCAAAAGAGGATTGCAAATTGCAATTACCCTCCCAGAAGTGTCCCAGACATGCTTTATAGGACTGAAGTCTGTTGATATGACATATCAAAATACTTCCATCAAATATTCTCACTTTCCAGAAATTCTTCGAAATCAGGACCAATTGGATCCCAGAAAAGGCGGATATAGGGCTCCGAGACCTCTTCCATATTCCTAAGAGTCGCAGTGTCTCTTTCAAAAACATGGAGGTGTCTGCAGCTATCCAACATGATACCTGCCCAGACCATCAAGCCAACAATGGCGTAATCGTAGATTTCTCGGACAATGGAGAGCAAGTAGAGGGTCCCTGGTTCTCTTCATATGAAAGTAGGCGAAAATTACAGGTTAGGCTGAACTAGGACTCATCAGTGAAGTGAACGGTTCCTCATTCATCCATGCTCCAATCTCTATTATCTCCGCACCATTTTAAGCGGATTCACTTGCTCGCAGAACTGAGCGGGACGCAATAAACAGGTCTGCTTGCAAACAACCCTCTCTCATGAAGTCTTCTGGAAACAGTAATCCTTGAAACTAGGGTTGCTGTGGGAACAAACAACTCATGAGAGACCTGAGAAGCTGTAGCATTCCTGTAACGCCTCACTATAATGGACAAATGGCGATCTTCTTTGGCCGTCATGGCTCTTGGACAACCTTGACTTGGTTTCCTCTCGCCGGATCTTGTATTCTTAAACCCTTTACATAAGTTGGAGATGACACTAAGAGTTCAATAGAATTAATTGCTTGGATTTGAGACTGGCCTACTAGAAGCTTACCTACAATTCGATACTTCATTTCATCATCTAAACATTGGTGGTTACTTAGTTTTACTATTTGAATTTTAATTTAAGCGACTGCTGTGCAAAGAAATACGAAGAAATTCGGCGAAATATGCTGGCTAATGAAATGCGAATTTTGGCACTCTCGATTTTAAATTCAATTTTTTACACACGTATACGCTTGCGTATTCGACGTATAAGATTTACATTTTTGTTCAAAAGCAGTATTTTTACATTTCGTTCATTTAAATGAATCATTTACATTTTACATTATCATTACATTTGACTGTTCATTTAAATGAACTGTCAAATCTACCAAAAATATAATTTTAATAAGGATTTGAATAATATGGTCTATTTTTCCAGGTCTTTGCCATAATACTTTATTGAATAATGTAACAGTAATCCATCAAACTAGAGTTTACTACGGCAATGATATCATGTTCTATTAAGTTTCCAAGCCTCTCTGTCTTTTACATATCATAGGAGAAGCACCATTCTTAACTACACCAAGTATGTTGGCAAGAAGAAACTAAAAATATATTAAATCTTTTCTAAATCTTTAATAAGTTTTTTGGTGAAGAAGTACCTTTTAATTGTACTAAGGAAGCTGGTTCTTCAGTTACCTTATAATCGACATTAATACCTCCAATTTAAATGGCAATCTAATCCGTTTCAGTTGCATCAGTATCTTGATTTATTGTCAAGTAATAAAATTTAAAACTACATGCCTTACTTTTAGAATCATTTTCCGCAGATTTTCAAAGTAGTCTATTCTCCTGGAAATAGTTTTATAAGATAATTTGATTTTAGAATTGTCACCTGTTTTTATTAGAGAAAGTTATACCTGCCTCTTTCTCTATCGTATTACTTTATAGGCTCCCCTTCTGAGACTATTTGATGTTACGGGGATTATATATTTGGAAACACAATTAATCGTCACAACTGATTCTGTCTGAATTGTAACATTGTTGAGACATAAGGACTCTATTTTGTTTTTACAGCACTCTCCTAGATACGCATCAAGTTCGAAGGCTTTACGTATAATGCTTCTTCAAATTAAAATTTTTGACGATAAATATAAGAACACGAGAAATAAAATAGAGATAATCTCAATAAAAATAAATTTTCTCTGTGAATTTATTATTCAATAATCTTCTTCCATCTATATATTTCCTACACTTTTATCGCGGAATTTTATAGGGACGTTGAGACCTGTTAAAAAATTTCAAAGTTTTCAAACTATTTATTTGGTAAAGTAATAACCTTGACGAACCTTTATAATAATACGAACCTTAGCTTGAAACGTGTCAAAATTTTAAGTCGATCGGACCAGAAACAGCTGAGTTATCGAGGTTGGAGTAAAGTCGTTTTGTAGTTTGTTTAAAAAATGGAAAAAACCGAGTTTCGTGTTCTGATAAAACATTGTTTTTTAATGGGTAAAAACACCGTGCAAACGAAACAAAGGATTGAAAAATGTTACCCGGACTCTTGTCCATCAAAAGCAACGTTTTGTCGGTGGTTTGCCGAGTTTAAACGTGGTCGTACTGACACAAATGACGCGGAACGCTTGGGTAGACCTGTGGAAGCCGTTACACCGGAAAATGTGAGTGAAGTGACAAAAATTATAATGAAAGATCGTAAAGTGAAGCTCCGTGAGATTGCTGAGATGACACAGATATCATATGGAAGTGTATTTACTGAAAAAGGTTTTTTGAAGTGAAGTGAAAAAGGTTTTTTCCAAGTGGGTGCCGCGATTGCTTTCGATGGAACAAAAACAGCAACGAGTCGATGATTCAGAAAGCTGTTTATCGCTATTTCATTTGCTCCATAACAGGAAAGATTTCTTTTGCGGCCGTTACGTGACCATGGATGAACTCGGATACATCACTACACTCCAGAGTCGAAGCGGCAGTCATGCTGAGTGGTGCACAGCTGGCGAAAAGGTCCGGAAAACGCAGTGCAGTCAGCTGGCAAAGTCACGGGTCAGTTTTGGGATACGCATATGGCGTGATTTTCATTAACTACCTCGAAAATAAATCAATCAACAGTGATTATTATATTGACTTTGCTTTGCGTTTTGGGAGAGAATCGCAAAAAAACGACCGTCACAGGTAAGAGAAAAAAATCTTTCACTTAAGATCAATGCACCTGCCTAAGATCGATGAAAACAATGGCAAATTGAACGAATTGGGCTTTTGATTGCTTCCCACCCCATACTCGCTAGATTTAGCCCTGAGTGACTCGGCTCTTTGCTTCTTAAAAAATGCTCCAGGGGAAAAAAAGGAAAAAAACTTTTGAAAAAAAAAAAAAAAAAAAAAAAGATTTGGAAAAGCGTTGGAACGATTGTATCACCCTAAAAGGTGATTAACAAAAGGTGTTATGTTGATGAATAAAAAAAAATTTTGCAAAAAAAATGTTGTTTTCAATGTTAGACTCGGGAGTTATTGATTGATATGTTAACATTGAATAATGGTTATATTCTTAGGAATACTTCAACTATAAGAAAAGGTCAAAATACAATGATCCACTTCAAATGATTGCTGCATTAAGGTTAATTCACAGACGGTTTCTCTTTCACTGTAGGAACCAGCTATAAAGAAAGATTTTTTATAAGAATATGAGCACTGTCCATTGGCATTATATCTCTTGTAAGGGTTTCATAAATGATGCGATCTTGTCTCATGATGCCACTTAAGTAGATTTGAGTGCTCTCTAACTAAATGAAACAAACTTTTTAATATTATTTTTAGAAAATTTGTAAAATCAATAGATAATGAATGTTTTATTAAAATGAAATCAAGTGGCTTTACTTTATTAGATAAATAATATTTTTATATCGTACATAAAAATCCATTTTAACACTAAAAACCACATTGTTAGCAAAACAGAGGCTTGATAAACAATTAATTAAGAATCCAATCATAATTCTGTTGAAGTCGCACTAAAGAAATTTCAATTTTATTCTTCTATTAATAAATTTAACAAAATATTAGAATTTTTTACCATTACCAACTATTTTTATCATCATAATTAAACTGAGAAAATTTAATAACAAATAAAGATTTATCTGTATTTTCCAGGCAGCTATTAAACCTTAAAAAGTGGGTGGGAAATTATTCCCGGCTTTTAACCGGACTTATTATCTGAAAACATAAAATATATCCTAATTAAGCTTAAGTACTTAAAATGTTTACACTTTGCAAGTTTGCATATTTAAATTTAACATGTTTTCAAGACAGTGTTATTTTTTTCTCTAAGAGTTTTCATTTAAAAATCTACAGTTAGAGCTGTTTTTGTATATATCTTAATGTTAATATCTTATTTTCAACTTAAAGCATTTTAAAACTTATTTGATGCAAATATTTTAGAGTGTATTTTAATATTATTCAAAGTGACTCGAATTAGTAAGAGTAATAAAAATGTGGACCAAAATTTTTCTAAATCTCGATATAAAAAATATTCGTGATTTAAAAAGGTTCTTTCTCTTTCATATTTGTCATTGTTGAAATTTCCTTAAATAAAGGTTCTTTTACACTTCTTGGTATTTTCGAAAGGTACATAATTATAATTAAATTTTTTCAGCAAAATGTTGTTTTGCTTCAATGTAAACACAATTAAAATATTTTCCTACTAAAATATTAACATTGCTAAGGTTTACAAATTAATTATTTACTTTTATTGGGACTTAAATACCGAATTAAAAATTTCAGATATGTTTTGAATACTAAAAATTCAGATATGTTTTCAAGATATGTTTTTGAAATGAATAGCTATAAATATCAAGTTTTGCAGTTAATTATACATTAAAGTGTACAGTTTTTCCCAGATCTAAAATATATAAAACATTTAATAATATTTTTTTTAAAAAAACGTTAAAAATATCTGAGTACTTATTTTTAAATATCTGCGTATTAAGATATCGTATTTAGTATGAGGTGACAGTAATTAAAGTAAATGCTTATAAGCTAACTGGGCATTTAAAATATTTTTAAATATTTTGGTCTTTGATTACATTCCTTAGATTGACTTTTTACTCTTTAACCACATTAAATATAATTTAATATAATGCTTATAATGACCCTTTATATATTTAATTATCAAGTATATATCAGCAAATGATATTTATTAAGCTATTTTATCTGATCCTTATGATTTTAGTTTAAGAGAAATTTCGCTTTATGAAACTTTGCATCTTATATTTACATTAGAAACAAATTTGTACCTGATAATTTTGCTGAAACCTTAACGCCAGTTAATTAAAAATTATAAGCTTCCTTAGCTTAATTACTTCCTTCAATGCTATGGAATTTGAGTTTTTATGACATGAAGTGAAAATACTGTTTGCATAACATAATTTAAAATAAGTAATACTGAAAATGTGTAATAAATATAACTCTAACATTTTCATAAAAATGGTAATTAATTAGCTAAAAACTAATTATTATACAACTGAAATCATAGCTTAAATTTCTATGTATATCTAACATATTCCATAAGATCCTGATCACTCATATGTATATATATATATATATGTTTATGAACATATGTAATATGTAGTATCAAAATTAGAATTGAAAATATAAGGGAAAAATGTATACATAAAATATCATCAGATTATGTGTATATATAGAATAGCATGCCCTCAATTCCATGAAAAATTAATTTTTAACTCACCAGGAACGATTCACAGATGGTGCAAAAAATAACAACAATAATTTTAATAGATTCAAGTACTGTTTTCGGTTTTCTTTTTCTATTTCATTATTTTTCTTATCTTCATTTAACATTTTGCTTAAATTAATTTTTACTATATTTCTCAGAAAATTCCACTTCGTATATATGTGTAATGTAAAACTTGTTAATGTTTATTTTCAAGGATGATATTCAGCATTATTTATTTTAAATATCTATCCATTAATTAACAGCTTTCTATTTTAATTCAGTTCCAAGGTTAATAAATCACTTCTATTGTTTTAGATGATAGTTAATAATAATAACAATCCATTGACAGTAAAACAACAATTTATAATTGAAGAACACGATTCAAATAAATTTCTTTTACTTCTTAAAACATCGGAAATTACTTTTACTTCCCAAGACTTTTGCAAAATAGTTCCAGAAAAATTCTATTTGACATCATTTTTAAAATATTTTATATGGATCAAAAGACATCACAGAATATAGAGAAAAATTAAAAAATTGTGAAAAATGAAGAAAAGTAAGAAAAAAATTATTACAGAAGTTTCAATAATAAGAAATCAATGTTAAGTAGGTCAAATTTAATGTTAGAACATGCACCATAAACTGCAAAATTCAGCACAATAATTATGACGAATCAAATAGTAGAGCAAATGCTATTTCGGGCTGTAACTGCAACTAGTACGCACACCATCACACTAATTGCTCTAATAAGGGTAATGTATTAAAATATAGGAAATAGGTGTCATTCAGCTACTTTTCGAAGAATTTCCTTTTAAGACAGATAAAAAAAGACTTCGATTAGCATGCTAAAAATCATTCAAATAAAATACATATAATAGTCGCATTCCGAGGTGAAAAAAATCGGAAATGTTTATGATGCGGAAGTCCAATGAATTCAAGTATATACGAATTCTATTCAGAAAGTAAGGAACGTTTTGGAATTGAGAAGAAATTAAGAACAAGAAAAAAAATTTATTATATACATCAGAAAGAGCGACTAAAATTCTACTTTTCTACATAGTCACCAAACAAATTGAGGCACTTATCATAGCGGTGGACAAGCTTTGAAATTCCTTCGTCATAGAATTCTGCCGCCAATTTCAAACAACAAAGTCCGTGAAAATTGTGGAAAATTAAGCGAAAGCTGCATTATTGTGAAACGGTGGTTTTCACGAATCTTTTCATCAACTTTAGCGACCAGTTCGTCAGTCACAATGAATGCTAGGATTGAACTTTCATTCATTATGTTGTTTCCGTACACATCACACACTTGCCGATAAATTTGCATAGGTATTAGGTTTTTTGCCAACAAAAACAGTGCCACAGACCGCACCTCACAACTGGCGGGATTTTCAATTGAAGCGAGCATTTTAAATTTGAATATAGAAAAAAGGGGAACGTGGAAATGTTCTCGTTGTGATGGCTGAATGCCGAGCACGAGATGCCGAGCACGCAGACATCAAAATATACGTGATCGGTGCGCGCCTAGCGACGTCAGACGGAAACGTTACTTACTATCTGAATAGCCCTCGTATAAGCAGATCGGATCATCGGAATGAAATTTGGACAGTATAAAATTAATAACATATGATTGTGAGGAAGAATACAAAAACCACATAGGATTATTTTCACTCAGAAATAATGTTATAAAAATATGCTCTTATTACTAAAATTTATGTTGGCAATGACAACGGCGAAAAATTACGAAACACCTAATTTAATAATTTAAATTTCATCCTCTTATCATTATCAGTGAAATTAAAAATCATTAATTTAAAGAATATTCCCGAATAGCAATCAAAAGTAAATTGATCAAGAACTCAGGCCTCCGGGAATTGGTGTAAGTGGAGGATGACAAATAAAGAAATTTTGGGTTTTTTTCAGTGCTTCGACACACCGAATAACGATTGGGTGCTCCAAACGAAACGCTAATGAACTATATACCATGACAGAGATAGATGAAGGTGGCAAAGAGCGGGGTTTCAGAGAATGCACTGAAAAAAACCATATTTTATTTTTGTGAATTGAAATCCGTGAGAAATATAGATGAAATTGGAACTAGAAATGGAAATTATGTTGTAAACTAATTGCGCAGTACATTCATGAATAGTATGGATATTGAATCTCATTTGAAAATACTTTTACATGGAAATGAATTATGTTATTAGAAAAGAGATGAACGCACACATAATATTTATTAGAGCTGTGTTTCGAAATTGTGTTACTGTTTATGTCATTGAGTAATGTAGAATGACTGATCAAACTTCCTCTGCAGAAGTAAATGATACAATTTGTGAAAAAAAAAAACCAGAATGCTGAAGAGTTTAACAGTTACTTCGTAGAAATGCAGTTGAGAACTTGAACATTCAAAACACATTTGAAGAAATTATGAGAATAAAAACTGAAAGATGTACCGTGCTTACTGTAGATGAGTTCAGATGGTACAGCTGGAGATGGGGTACATATGAGAAACAATAGGAAATCTAAAAAACAGCTTATATCTAAGAACTCTGAGAAGGGTTGCACAAAAAAAGAATGCAGAACAAAATGCGAGTGATAAAAGTAAAAGAATCAGATCGCATGTCGAGAAGAAGCATTGTGTACAGAAGTTGGACTGATGAGGAATAGAAAAAACGAGGATAAAGTGTCTAGAAGAACAAAACCGTTATAGTAAAGGAGCCCCTTAGAATTTCTTGAAATTTCCAGTAGAGAGAGAGAAAAAAAAATTCCAATGATAATATAAAAGCAACTAGACACTACAAGTGTGGGGATTCAGAGGCCGTACAAGAGTCTACATATGGAAGAGAAACGCAAATGAAACAAAAATGCTTTCTACTGAAACCAATGTTAGGTCAGATCCCTTGAATGGTAAGATGTGTGCGACTTAATTGAGGTAGCAATAACACCCGATAACCTGATACCTAAGATAAATATATGTGAGTCGAGCATTCTCAATATCGATCCCTTAATTCCTCCAACATTCTTGCTTATTTTTACTTTTTTGTTATTTCCATTCGGTCCTTTTCTACCCTTGATTATTCCGTTTCAGAAGGTCTATTCATACCACGAGGTTGCAGAGATGTGTAACAAAGCTGAGTTGTGGGAAAAATGACTCTCGTTAGATTCTAAATTCGGACAAAGACCGCTGAAGGGATAACCTATTCTCCCCACCATAGGGCATCACCCAGGAGCACCGAAATGAACCCCCTTCCAAAGAATATAAGTGGAAGCAGCGAAAATAAGAAGGAGGCAGGCCAAGAATGGAAGGCAAAACGATATCTACGAGTACACTTGGTCGAACGACGAAAGATAGAAGAAAGGATTCATTCCGCGGACTTTTTTTGCAACAAACTTCTGCTGGAGCGGATACTCTCCCATTGCAAATAATTTGGAAGTTGTGTTATAAACATTAAGAAGTATGAATTAACTTAATTGGCCATTAAAAGACATGTCGTTGTTTGATAGAGATATACATTCTCCTCAATTATAGTTAATGTTATGATGTAAATTACATTTTCTCTATCCTTCTTCTATGATTATAAATCCTATTCAGTAATCTGTCTTTCTTCCTATTTTTAAAAAAAAATTTGAAAAAACATTATGGAATATAATACAAATCTTTAGTGATTGCTGAATGTTTCAAATTACTATTTTATGAACACTGCAATGCGGATCTTGCATAAGTTAAATAATGACCAATCGTCCAAAATTGACAATCATAGTTTTATGATCGTGGCGAACCATGTATTATTTACATATTCTGAAAATTGGACTTTCAGTTATGAAAATGCAATTATATTGAATGAGATTAAATAAAGCTTAAGTATCGATTGATTGAATGTTTTATTCAAGGTACATTAAGAAGCAACAGAAGGCTATTGTCGAAGTACCTTGTAATTTTGAACCTCGGTGAAGTGATGAAGATAACACCTTCGTTTGCACCTTTACTCTAAATTTTCCCAAAACACCAATGGAAGGACTTGGGCCTAGAAAGATGAATCAGCCCTACCATGTGAAAAGTCTTTAGTGTTCGTAGGAATCGAACACTCTACTCTACTGAAACGAAGCTGCCAGCAGGTTCGAGATCATGGACATTATTTTACCATGACTCGAAAGCGTAATCATTTTAGATGTTTAAATATTTGAAATATCATGCTTTATTAATGAATTAATTTTTCGAAATACTATGAAAAAGCATTGATTTCTTTTGCGTAATGAAATAAGCGGTTTATTCTTTTGCGCACGCATAAAAAGTTTATATATATTTTTATAATGCTATTTCAGAATTTCTCCCTTTTTCAAAATGCAAAATATACAATACATAAAAAATTGCTTCTGTTAAAGTTAAATAGTTCAATATCTATATCAGCGCGTTGTTATTTGAATTAGAAATATTTTTAATACATTATTGTATATTAATAATAACTAGAAAAATTGTTTTCGTTGGCTAGAGCAATTTTTTTCCATGAATAAACAATAAAATTTTCTTCGCTCACTTAAAATCAATACATTTATTTCACCTTCAAATAAAGTAGAAATTTTCTTACTTTATTTTTAAAGATACAGCTTTAAGATTGACTTTTGATAAAAAAAAAATACCTTTCTAATCTACTTTTAATTTGAATAATCAAAATTAGTCATTATTTTACTATTTTAAATCCTAAATGGATGAAATACAAATATGCAAACAACTTTTCAAATATTTTTGTATAGATTATTATTATATTTCTATGTAATTAAAAGAGGTAATATTTTAAATTATGCATCTTAATTACAGCTTAATTACATTAAAAATATACATCTTAATTACAGCTTAATTACATTAATCTTAATTATATATTTAATTTAATTAATTATATCTTATTTGAAGAAAATAGATTATAAATCGTTCGTTACGCCGAAGCGTATATGTAGAAATAAAGTAATAGTGACGTTTAACAATAAAGTTCATATTTCAATAAATTTGAAAAGAAAATTATGCATGAGGTCGATTGATTCATATTAAAAGACATGGTTTGCGAAGTAGTATTTACAGTCTCAAATGTTTATAAATATGATAATTGTTATTTTCATTAGACAAATTTGTAATTGATACAAATATCACTGAAAAAAGTACAGCATCATAAATGCAAACTAACAAAATAATATTAAGTAATCGTATGCTAAGATTACATTCGACTGCTTTCATTCTATTCAAAATATAATTCGAATATGTATATAGATAGATAGAAGGTCAGACAGACAAACAGACAGGCAGGCAGACGGACGAACGGACGGACAGACAGACAGACAAACAAACAGACAGGCAGGCAGACGGACGGACGGACAGACAGACAGATAGACAGATAGACCAGATAGATAGACAGACAAACAGAGAGGAGAGAGAGAGATTTCAGTAAATAAAACAATAACAATATTCCACTGAGTTATCAATTAAGTGTAAGGTATCAAAATAATAGAACCTATAAGTATCACAAAACTATACATAGAAACACTTGGTTATATAAGAAGCGTGGCTAATAAATAATCAGACAAACGCTATTAAGAAAGACCTTCACATGCGCAAAATGCCAGGAACTGACAGCTGTTTAACGTGAAGCATTTTCTTCAGAATACAATGCATATCGCTTCTGAGAGAAAAAACAAATCCTTATACCCATAGCCTTCACCAGCATTAGAGTAATTTGTTTGTTCCGTTGGAAAAAGGATAGTTGATCCACGAACAGAAGTGAAATTTTACCTGAAACCTGGTTGTTGAAGATGATTTACGTGCGGGCACCCTTCCACATATAAACCAGGTGAAAATATTGAAAAAATAGGAAGTCTTGGTCGATCTGACCGTCGGTTAAGTATTCGTGCGATTGCGGAGACTGTAGGAATTGACAACGAATCCGTACGGCAATTGTTTTGACCAAGGAAATGGCCAAGGTCATTTTGCATTGTCTGTCAATAGGATTTTAGCCAAGTAAAGAGACCTAGAACTAGATCATTCACCTTATTCTACGGATCTTGCATCATGAGACTTCTGTCTGTTTCCTTCATTAAAAAGAACATGATTTAAGTCCATTGAAACTGGAAAGAGAAAGCGGCACGCGTCTTGCAGAGCTGACTGAAAAAGTCTTCCAGCACGGTATCGAACAATAAAAGATTCACCTGGAGCATTGTAGGGATAGAGGAGGTTTGTATATTGAAGGTGTTAGTAATTATGTACGTATAACATCAAAATGAAATACCTTACAGCGTCATTCTCACTATTTAATATCAACAACTAGTACGTTTAATATAGTTCCCAAATGGGATTACATAATTACCGTAAATTGTTTGAGAATTATTCCCTAATTGTGATATTATATGAACAAAGTTAAAGCCATGAAATAGATGTATGAAAGATACCTTTTAAATACTTATCATAATTTAATTATATTTATCTTTTGACTGAAAATAGATATAATCATCTTTTGACATAAATACGAAAAAAAAAACCTTAATCGGAACTAAAGGAAAACGATAAGACAAAATTTCATTATTCTTTAAGGAACCTAAATATTAAAAAAACTTACAAAACTCTTAAGAAATTTACATGTGTTATGAAGAAATCAAAATGCTGGTTCCTAAATCAGAAAAGATAAGGGGAGGGAGAAAAACATGCATTTCCAAATACTGAATTGAAATGGTTGGCTCAGGAATCTTA
>BMAW01044261.1:19683-37860 GCA_019974015.1 Nephila pilipes
GTCTGTCTGACCTTCTATCTATCTATATACATATTCGAATTATATTTTGAATAGAATGAAAGCAGTCGAATGTAATCTTAGCATACGATTACTTAATATTATTTTGTTAGTTTGCATTTATGATGCTGTACTTTTTTCAGTGATATTTGTATCAATTACAAATTTGTCTAATGAAAATAACAATTATCATATATTTATAAACATTTGAGACTGTAAATACTACTTCGCAAACCATGTCTTTTAATATGAATCAATCGACCTCATGCATAATTGGTTTCTTTTCAAATTTACTCAGATATGAACTTTATTGTTAAACTTCACGTATTACTTTATTTCTACATATACGCTTCGGCGTAAAGAACGATTTATACTCTATTTTCTTCAATTAAGATGTAATTAATTAAATGAAGCATATAATTAAGATGTATAATTTTAATGTAATTAAGCTGAAATTAAGATGTATAATTTTAATGTAATTAAGCTGTAATTTAGATGCATAATTTAAAATATTACCTCTTTTAATTACATAGAAATATAATAATAATCTAATCAAAAATATTTGAAAAGTTATTTGCATATTTGCATTTCATCCATTTACGATTTAAAATAGTAAAATAATGACCAATTTTGATTATTCAAATTAAAAGTAGATTAGAAAGGTAAATTTTTTTATCAAAAGTCAATCTTAAAGCTGTATTTTTTAAAAAAAAGGAACAAAATATCTACTTTATTTTAAGGTGAAATAAATGTATTGATTTTAAGTGATAAAAGAAAAATTTATTGTTTATTCATGGAAAAAAATAACTCTAGCCAACGAAAACAATTATTCCAGTTATTATTAATATACAATAATGTATTAAAAATATGTCTAATTCAAATAACAACTAGCTGATATAGATATTGAACTATTTAATTTTAGCAGAAGCAATTTTTTATGTAATGTATATTTTGCATTTTGAAAAATGGAGAAATTCTGAAATAACATTATAAAAATATATATAAACTTTTTATGCGTGCGCAAAAGAATAAACCGCTTATTTCATTACGCAAAAGAAATCAATGCTTTTTCATAGAATTTCGAAAAATTAATTCATTAATAAAGCATGATATATCAAATATTTAAACATCTAAAATGATTACGCTTTGGAGTCATGGTAATATAATGTCCATGATCGCGAACCTGCTGGCAGCTTCGTTTCAGTAGAGTAGAGTGTTCGATTCCTACGAACACTAAAGACGTTTCACATGGTAGGGCTGATTCATCTTTCTAGGCCCCAGTCCTAGTCCTTGATGTTTTGGGAAAATTTAGAGGAAAGGTGCAAACGAAGGTGTTATCTTCATCACTTCACCGATGTTCAAAATTACAAGGTACTTCGACAATAGCCTTCTGTTGCTTCTTAATGTGCCTGTAATAAAACATTCAATAAATCGATACTTGAGCTTTATTTAATCTCATGCAATATAATTGCATTTTCATAACTGAAAACCCAATTTTTAGAATATGTAAATAATACATGGTTCGCCATGATCATAAAACTATGATTGTCAATTTTGGACGATTGGTCATTATTTAACTTATGCAAGATCCGCATTGCAGTGCTCATAAAATTGTAATTTGAAACATTCAGCAATCACTTAAGATTTGTATTATATTCCATAACGTTTTTTCAAAAATTCTTTTAAAAATAGAAAGAAAGACAGATTACTGAATAGGATTTATAATCATAGAAGAAGGTTAGAGAAAATGTAATTTACTTCATAACATTAACTATTATTGAGGAGAATGTATATCTCTATCAAACAACGACATGTCTTTTAATAGCTAATTAAGTTAATTCATACTTCTTAATGTTTATAACACAACTTCCAAATTATTTGCAATGGGAGAGTATCCGCTCCAGCAGAAGTTTGTTGCAAAAAAAGTCCGCGGAATGAATCTTTTCTTCTATCTTTCGTCGTTCGACCAAGTGTACTTGTAGATATCGTTTTGCCTTCCATTCTCGGCCTGCCTCCTTCTTATTTTCGCTGCTTCCACTTATATTCTTTGGAAGGGGGTTCATTTCGGTGCTCCTGGGTGATGCCCTATGGTGGGGAGAATAGGTTATCTCTTCAGCGGTCTTTGTCTGAATTTAAAATCTAAAGAGAGTCATCCTTCCCACAACTCAGCCTTGTTACAGATCTCTGCAACCTCGTGGTATGAATAGACTTTCTGAAACGGAATAATCAAGTGGAGAAAAGGACCGAATGGAAATAAAAAAAAAGTAAAAATAAGCAAGAATGTTGGAGGAATTAAGGGATCGATATTGAGAATGCTCGACTCACACATATTTATCTTAGGTATTAGGTTATAGGGTGTTATTGCTACCTCAATTAAGTCACACACCTCATACCATTCAAGAGATCTGACCTACCATTGGTTTCATTTGTGTTTCTCTTCCATATGTGGACTCCTGTACGGCCTCTGAATCCCCACACTTGTAGTGTCTAGTTGTTTTTATATTATCATAGGAGTTTTTTTTTCTCTCTCTGTTGGAAATTTTAAGAAATTCTAAGGGGCTTCTTTACTCCACCCTTATATAACGGTTCTGTTCTTCTAGACACTTTATCCTCGTTTTTCTATTCCTCATCAGTCCATCTTCTGTACACAACGCTTCTTCTCGACATGCGATCTCAAACGATGCTTCTTTTACTTTTATCACTCACATTTTGTTCTGCATTCTTTTTTTGTGCAACAATTCTCAGAGTTCTTAGATATAAACTGTTTTTTAGATTTCCTATTGTTTCTCAGATGTACCCCATCTCCAGCTGTACCATCTGAACTCATCTACAGTAAGCACGGTACATCTTTCAGTATTTATTCTCATAGTTTCTTCAAATGTGTTTTGAATGTTCAAGTTCTGAACTGCATTTCTATGAAGTAACTGTTAAGCTCTTCAGCATTCTGTTTTTTTTCTTCACAAATTGTATAATTTACTTCTGCAGAGGAAGTTTGATCAGTCATTCTACATTACTCAATGACATAAACAGTAACGCAATTTCGAAACACAGCTCTTTACACAGTTTGTGATTGTAAAATAAATATTATGTGTGTGTTCATCTCTTTTCTAATAACATAATTCATTTCCATTTAAAAGTATTTTCAAATGAGATTCAATATCCATACTATTTATGAATGTACTGCGCAATTAGCTTACAACATAATTTCCATTTCTAGTTCTAATTTCATCTGTAATTCCCACGGATTTCAATTCACAAAAATAAAATTTGGTTTTTTTCAGTGCACTCTCTGAAACCCCGCTCTTTGCCACCTTCATCTATCTCTGTCATGTTATATAGTTCATTAGTGTTTCGTTTGGAGCACCCAATTGTTATTCGGTGTGTCGAAGCACTGAAAAAAACCCAAAATTTCTTTATTTGTCATCCTCCACTTACACCAATTCCCGGAGACCTGAATTCTTGATCAATTTACTTTTGATTGCTATTCGGGAATATTCTTTAAATTAATGATTTTTAATTTCACTGATAATGATAAGAGGATGAAATTTAAATTATTAAATTAGGTGTTTCGTAATCTTACGCCGTTGTCATTGCCAACATAAATTTTAGTGATAAGAGCATATTTTTATAACGTTATTTCTGAGTGAAAATAATCCTATGTGGTTTTTGTATTCTTCCTCACAATCATATGTTATTAATTTTATACTGTCCAAATTTCATTCCGACGATCCGATCTGCTTATACGAGGGCTATTCAGAAAGTAAGGAACGTTTCCGTCTGACGTCGCTAGGCGAGCGCCGATCACGAATATTTTGGTGTCTGCCTGCTCGGCATCTTAGTCGGAATTCAGCCATCACAACGAGAACATTTCCACGTTCCCCTTTTTTCTATATTCAAATTTAAAATGCTCGCTTCAATTGAAAATCCCGCCAGTTGTGAGGTGCGGTCTGTGGTACAGTTTTTGTTGGCAAAAAACCTAAAACATTTGCAAATTTATCGGCAAGTGTATGATGTGTACGGAAACAACGTAATGAATGAAAGTTCAATCCGGAAATGGTGCAATCAGTTTAAAAATGGCCGAACTGACGTTCTCGATGAAGAGAAGAGTGGACGCCCTAGCATTGTGACTGACGAACTGGTCGCTAAAGTTGATGAAAAGATTCGTGAAAACCACCGTTTCACAATAATAGAGCTTTCGTTTAATTTTCCACAAGTTTCACGGACTTTGTTGTTTGAAATTGGCGGCAGAATTCTATGACGAAGGAATTTCAAAGCTTGTCCACCGCTATGATAAGTGCCTCAATTTGTTTGGTGACTATGTAGAAAAGTAGAATTTTAGTCGCTCTTACTGATGTATATAATAAATTTTTTTTCTTGTTCTTAAATTCTTTTCAATTCCGAAACGTTCCTTACTTTCTGAATATAATTCGTATATACTTGAATCCATTGGACTTCCGCATCATAAACATTTCCGATTTTTTTCACCTCGGAATGCGACTGTTATATGTATTTTATTTGAATGATTTTTGGCATGCTAATCGAAGTCTTTTTTATCTGTCTTAAAAGGAAGTTCTTCGAAAAGTGGCTGAATGACACCTATTTCCTATATTTTAATACATTAACCTTATTAGAGCAATTAGTGTGATGGTGTGCGTACTAGTTGCAGTTACAGCCCGAAATAGCGTTTGCTCTACTATTTGAATCGTCATAATTATTGTGCTGAATTTTGCAGTTTATGGTGCATGTTCTAACATTAAATTCGACCTACTTAACATTGATTCCTTATTATTGAAACTTCTGTAATAATGTTTTTCTTACTTTTCTTCATTTTTCACAAATTTTTAATTTTTCTCTAAATTCTGTGATGTATTTTGATCCATATAAAATATTTTAATAATGATGTCAAATAGAATCTTTCTGGGACTATTTTGCAAAAGTCTTGGAAAGTAAAAGTAATTTCCGATGTTTTAAGAAGTAAAAGAAATTTATTTGTCTCATGTTTTTCAAATATAAATTGTTGTTTTACTGTCAATGGATTGTTATTATTATTCACTATCATCTAAGACAATAGAAGTGATTTATTAACCTTGGAACTGAAATAAAATAAAAAGCAGTTGATTAATGGATAGATATTTAAAATAAATAATGCTGAAAATTATCCCCGAAAATAAAAATTAACAGGTTTTACATTACACATATATACGAAGTGGAATTTTCTGAGAAATATAGTAAAAATTAATTTAAGCAAAATATTAAAAGAAGATAAGGAAAATAATGAAATAGAAAAAGAAAACCGAAAACAGTACTTGAATCTATTAAAATTATTGTTGTTATTTTTTGCGCCATCTGTGAATCGTTCCTGGTGAGTTAAAAATTAATTTTTCATGGAATTGAGGGCATGCTATTTTATATATAACCAAAATCTGATGATATTTTATGTATACATTTTTTACTTATATTTTCAATTCTAATTTTGACACTACATATTACATATGTTCATAAACATATATATACATATGAGTGATCAGAATCTTAAGGAATAGATATACATAGAAATTTAAGCTATGATTTCAGTTGTATAATAATTAGTTTTTAGCTAATTAATTACCATTTTTATGAAAATGCTAGTGTTATATTTATTACACATTTTCGGTATTACTTATTTTAAATTATGTTATGTAAACAGTATTTTCACTTCATGCCATAAAAACTCAAATTCCATAGCATTGAAGGGAGTAATTCAGCTAAGGAAGCTTATAATTTATAATTAACTGGCGTTAAGGTTTCAACAAAATTATCAGGTACAAATTTGTTTCTAATGTAAATTTAAGGTGTGAAGTCTTACAAAGCGAAATTTCTCTTAAACTAAAATATTTAGAATCAGATAAAACAGCTTTATACATATCATTTGCTGATATGTACTTTATAAATAAATATATAAAGGGTCATTATAGGCATCATATTAAATTATATTTAATGTGGCTAAAGAGTAAAAGTATTTAAAAATATTTTAAATGCCCAGTTAGCTTATAAGCATTTACTTTAATTACTGTCACCTCATACTAAATACGAAATCTTACTACGCAGATATTTAAAAATAAGTACTCAGATATTTTTAATGTTTTTTTTTTAAAAAAAATATTATTAAATTTTTTATGTATTTTAGATCTGAAAAAAACTGTACACTTTAATGTATAATAAACTGCAAACTTGATATTTATAGCTATTCATTTCAAAAACATATCTGAATTTTTAGTATTCAAAACATATCTGAAATTTTTAATTCAGTATTTAAGTCCCAATAAAAGTAAATAATTAATTTATAAACCTTAGCAATGTTAGTATTTTAGTAGGAAAATATTTTAATTGTGTTTACATCGAAACAAAACAACATTTCGCTGAAAAAATTTAATTATAATTATGTACCTTTCGAAAATACCAAGAACTGTAAAAAAACATTTATTTAAGAAAATTTCAACAATGACAAATATGAAAGAGAAAGAAACTTTTTAAATCACGAATATTTTTTATATCGAGATTTAGAAAAATTTTGGTCCACATTTTTATTACTCTTACTATTTCGAGTCACTTGAATAATATTAAAATACACGCTAAAATATTTGCATCAAATAAGTTTTAAAATGCTTCAAGTTGAAAATAAGATATTAACATACATATTAAGACATATACAAAAACAGCTCTAACTGTAGATTTTTAAATGAAAACTCTTAGAGAAAAATATAACACTGTCTTGAAAACATGTTAAAATTAAATATGCAAACTTGCAAAGTGTAAACATTTTAAGTACTTAAGCTTAATTAGGATATATTTTATGTTTTTAGATAATAAGTCCGGTTAAAAGCCGGGAATAATTTCCCATCCACTTTTTAAGGTTTAATAGCTACCTGGAAAATACAGATAAATCTTTATTTGTTATTAAATTTTCTCAGTTTAATTATGATGATAAAAATAGTAGGTAATAGTAAAAAATTCTAATATTTTGTTAAATTTATTAATAGAAGAATAAAATTGAAATTTCTTTAGTACAACTACAACAGAATTATGATTGGATTCTTAATTAATTGTTTATCAAGCCTCTATTTTGCTAACAATGTGGTTTTTAGTGTTAAAATGGATTTTTATGTAAGATATAAAAATATTAGTTATATAATAAAATATAGCCACTTGATTTCATTTTAATAAAACATTCATTATCTATTGAATTTACAAATTTTTTAAAAATAATTTTAAAAAGTTTGTTTCATTTAGAGAACAATCAAATCTACTTTAGCTGAGAGATTGCATCTTTTATAAACATCATGAGACAAGATTGCATCTTTTATAAAACCCTTACAAGAGATATAATGCCAATGGACAGTGCTCATATTCTTATAATAAATCTTTCTTTATAGCTGGTTCCTACAGTGAAAGAGAAACCGTCTGTGAATTAACCTTAATGCAGCAGTCATTTGAAGTGGATCACTGTATTTTGACCTTTTCTTATAGTTGAAGTATTCCTAAGAATATAACCATTATTCAATGTTAATAAAAGAAAATCTCTTACCCTTTTTTTACTACTTTTTGCTGTAGTTGCGATTTCTTCGCAATTGTCATGAAATCAATGATCAGAAACATTACATAACTAGTCTTATTTTGATGATTCCAGCTATTGAAATCATTTTAAAATGAAAGTACTGATAAGGGAAAAGTTTCATGTAACCAATAGATTATGTAATTAATGACATTTATTTATTATATCTAAACTATAAAATTTGCAACAAAATTAAATGATAAATATTTTTAATTATTGAATTAATTCCTTAAAATTTTAATTAATAACAGTTCGAAAGAATCAAATAATTCAATAAAAAGAGGCAAAAGATCAAAGCCATTAATGTTAGGTTGAATGTTTTTGGCAAGGAAAAAAATAATGGTATATATACTGCTGTTTGTAGAAAATGCAACACCATGAAAGAATCATCAGAATCAAATGAAATTTAATGCAGAAACGACTTGTACTGATACAAATAAATGATGAAATTTTCAAAACAAAAGAAACAAATTAAGCGTCCGAAATCAGTATTTGGTGCAGCCACCATGCGCTGCAATAAGTGCTGCTATACGACGTGGCATGGAGTCAAACAGATGTTGAATATCTGCTTGAGGAAGAGAATTCCATATCGCTTGTATGCGCAACCAAAGTTCGTCTTTGGAAACTGCAGGACGCGGATCACGAGCGAGACGCCGACCAACCATATCCCACACGTGCTCAATAGGCGACATATCCGGTGAATAAGCAGGCCAAGGAAGAAGTTGCATGCGTTGTGCTGAACAGAAGTCTCGAACAGTCCGCGCAACATGTGGGCGTGCATTATCCTGCTGAAAGATAGCTCCAGGGATGCCTTGAAGGAAAGGAACGACTTCGGGCTGTAGCACTTCACGGACGTACCTGTTGCTATTGAGATTACCCTCAATTCGTATCAAATTGGATCGTCCATGATACGAAATCGCACCCCAGACCATAACTCCGGGTGTTCGACCACTATGTCGTTCAATAATACACTCAGGAAGGCAGCGTTGACCGGCATAACGTCTAACACGAACACGGCCATCATGGGTCCACAAATTGAAGCGTGATTCATCTGAAAAGACAACTTGGTGCCAATCAGCTCGCCTGTCTCTGTGCTCAAGAGCCCACTGCCGACGCAGCCGTCGATGATTCGCCGTGAGGGGAATCCTGTATAAAGGCACCCTTGCACGCAATCCACGGCGCAGCAGACGACGACGAATTGACGAAGCCGACAATTGTACACCTGTAGCAGTAGACCAACGTGCTGCCAGCTGCCTGGAGGAAGCTGTGCGATCATTCACCGCCATGCGGAGCAGGTGTCGATCATCGCGCTCTGACGTCACCTTCTGTCGTCCAGTGCCTGTTTTTCGAGTTGTTCGGTGCTCGTCGGTCCACTGCTTCCAAACTCGCATCACTGTGGAACTGTTCCGCTGCATACGAGCTGCTATTGCGCGATAGGAAAATCCTCCTTCTCGAAGGCCGATTATCCTCCCTCGTTCAAACTCCGTAAGTTGCTTGAATTTCTTATTCTTCCGTCGTGGAGGCATACTCAGGTCTCACTAAACGTTTGCCACTAACAAATAATCATAGACTTTTTTCAACGTCCCGCTACAGCACTTTATTTATACGCTTTCAGCATCAATTCAGAGGGCGCTGCGCACGCCGCGCACGCGCGATGGCTCTGAAACTTTATTAATTTGCATAATATCCTATAATTGACATTTGCTGCGAATTTCATTTGATTCTGATGATTCCTTCATGGTGTTGCATTTTCTACAAACAGCAGTTTATATATATATACCATATATATATATATATATATATATATATATAAGCAAGCAAATCGCAAGCACGAGAGGCTCCAGCACAGAAGACGCAAGCCCGGAAGGCGCAAGCACAAGAGAAGCAAGGACGGAAAGAGCAAGCAAATGAGGCGCAAGCACGAGAGGCGCAAACACGGCTAGCGCAAGCTAGATGGATTAGTGCGACCAACAGAGAAAGACGTGCGATCTGATAGTTCTTTAAATGTATAGTCAATAGTTCTATTTTAACTTAGTAAATGCTGTACAATAATACATAGTTTAATTAAATCTCATCTTTTAAATATCCGTTTTGTAATTGAATCCAGAAAAAACCTAGATATCTTTAAAATGAGCCATGTAGCCCATTTCTGTAGTTAGGATTCTGCATACGCGCGCGCACACACACATAAACACACACACACACACACACACAATATCATCAATACACACATCAATGTCACTACCACACACATTGTCACTGTAACAATAAGGCTGTCATCATTAATATCATCATTGCCATATATATATATATATATATATATACATACTACAGATGAAATAATATGTTAAAGTTTAATAATTATGAGTTAATATTAATGAAAGAAAAATTCGCATTCTTAATATTATATACATAAACCTCCAGTATATCATTTAATGAGAAATAATATGCTATACAGTGGTGTTTGAAAAATAATGTTTTCTTTATATTTATCATTAATACTAATTTTTGTCTTTAATGTTTATCAATTTTCTCCAACCAATTTAGCATTCTTTCTAAAATTCTCTGTTATTAATTATTGACAAACATTTGAATAAATGGTGTCGAATTCATGATCAGAAGGCTTCATGCACTGCGAAAGAAATATAAATGTGATTTAATGTAACCCAAGAAAATTAATATAAAAGTACTATAGTTAAATTGAGCCATACGTCTTTCTCTTCCGTTGAGCTTGAATATTATATAAATTCTTATGTCATGTAGGAATTCGTCATACTATCTTGAATTATATGCTATAAATTTTTTGGTGATTTATTTTGGCAGATGCTACTAATTTGAAATAGGGAACACCGGGTGGGTTTCTACTTTGCGGCCAACGCTTGCAACTATTTTATGACTTACAACCCCAAACTGGTTTCCCACCAAACCGTTTAATTGATTAATTCAGTTATTTTTCAACTAATTGATAAGTCTGAAGACCCTAGTATGGAATATTGCAGAATGTGTTGATTCAATTAGTGACGATGAGAACTTGAGCAGCACTTGTGCATGCTGGATAATCACCTGGTAATATGAGTTGACTTAGTGTGAAGAGGAATATAGGTGATTAGTATTTAGAGCTAATATATGTTGCATTATCTGTAATCCACTAACTCTTTGTCCTAAGCCAGCTTCATTTTTCTGAATAACCCAAAATAAGAGTAAGAACCACGCTCCTATGATTTATTTTATTGATGCAATAAGATGGACTAGGATCACATTTGCGCATCACTTTGTGCATCGCATACTTCGTTATTTCTGTATAGTTTGTGAACAGTTTTAGAGAAAGATAGTCGAATTGGCATTGCAAGTGCATCTTTAAATTGAGAAAAGTGAATTGGATATTCATTCACATCTCGATTATTATCTTCTGTTTAAGACCAGGAAATCTCTTTTTTACTCATTATAGAGCTATGATTTCTATTTTTTCTGCCTTTCTCTCATAAAAATAAATATTTATCGTTTATTTGTTTTATTACTTTACCAAATAAATAGTTTGAAACTTTGAAATTTTTTAACATGGTTCTCAACATCCCTATAAAATTCCGCGATAAAAGTGTAGGAAATATATCGATGGAAGAAGATTATTGAATAATAAATTCACAGAGAAAATTTATTTTATTGAGATTATCTCTATTTTATTTCTTGTTTTTTATCGTGTTATATTTATCTTTAAAAAATATAATTTGAAGAAGCATTACACGTCAAGCCTTCAAACTCGATGCGTATCTAGGGGAGTGCTGTAAAAACAAAATAGAGTCCTTATATCTCAACAATGTTACAATTCAGACATAATCAGTTTTGACGATTAATTATGTTTCCAAATGTATAATCACCGAAACATCAAATAGTCTCAGAAGGGGAGCCTATAAAGTAACACGATAGAGAAAGAGGCAGGTATAACTTTCTCTAATAAAAACAGGTGACAATTCTAAAATCAAATTATCTTATAAAACTATTTCCAGGAGAATAGACTACTTTGAAAATCTGCGGAAAATGGTTCTAAAAGTAAGGCATGTAGTTTTAAATTTTATTACTTGACAATAAATCAAGGTACTGATGCAACTGATACGGATTAGATTGCCATTTAAATTGGAGATATTAATATCGATTATAAGGTAACTGAAGAACCAGCTTCCTTACTACAATTAAAAGGTACTTCTTCACCAAAAAATTTATTAAAGATTGAGAAAAGATTTAATATATTTTTAGTTTCTTCTTGCCAACATACTTGGTGTAGTTAAGAATGGTGCTTCTCCTATGATATGTAAAATACAGAGAGGCTTGGAAACTTAATAGAACATGATATCATTGCCGTAGTAAACTCTAGTTTGATGGATTACTATTACATTAATCAATAAAGTATTATGGCAAAGACCTGGAAAAATAGACCTTATTATTCAAATCCTTATTAAAATTATATTTTTGGTAGATTTGACAGTTCATTTAAATGAACGAAATGTAAAAATACTGCTTTGGAACAAAAATGTAAATCTTATACGTCGAATACGCAAGCGTATACGTGTGTAAAAAATTGAATTTAAAATCGAGAGTGCCAAAATTCGCATTTCATTCGCCAGCATATTTCGCCGAATTTTTTCGTATTTGCTTGCACAGCAATCGCTTAAATTAAAATTCAAATAGTAAAACTAAGTAACCACCAACATTTACATGATGAAATAAAGTATCGAATTGTATTTAAACTGGTAGTAGGCCAGTCTCAAATCCAAGTAATTAATTCTATTTAACTCCTAGTGTCATCTCCAACTTATGTAAAGGGTTTAAGAATACTGCATCCGGCGAGAGGAAACCAAGGCAAGGTCGTCCAAGAGCCACGACGGCCAAAGAAGATTGCCATTTGTCCATTATAGTGAGGCGTAAGAAGAATGCTACAGCTTCTCAGATCTCTCATGAGTTGTTTGTGGACACAGGAACCCTAGTTTCAAGGGTGACTGTTTCCAGAAGATTTCATGAGAGAGGGTTGTTTGCAAGCAGACCTGTTGATTGCGTCCCGCTCAGTTCTGCGAACAAATGAATCCGCTTAAAATGGTGCGGAGATCATAGAGATTGGAGCATGGATGAATGGGCAATCGTTCTCTTCACTGAGGAGTCCTAGTTAAGCCTAACCTGCAATTTTAGCCAACTTTCATATAAAGAGAACCAGGGACACTCTACTTGCTCTCCATTGTCCGAGAAATCTACTATTACGCCATTGTTGGCTTGATGGTCTGGGCAGGTATCATGTTGGATAGCTGCACACACCTCCATGTCTTTGAAAGAGGCACTGCGACTCTTAGGTATAGGGAAGAGGTCTCGGAGCCCTATATCCACCTTTTCTGGAATCCAATTGCTCCTGATTTCGAAGAAGTTCTGGAAAGTGAGAATATTCGATGGAATTATTTTGGTATGTCAGATCAACAGACTTCAATCTTATAAAGCATGCCTGGGACACTTCTGGGAAGGCAATTGTAATTTGCAATCCCCTTTTGAGAACCTTTCAAGACCTGAAAACAGTGTTGCTGAATAAGTGAGATCAATTACCACAAGAACTCATTAACTCCCTTATTTTCAGCATAAAATTGCGGTGCGAGGCTTGTATTACTATCAGAGGAGACAATACACGTTATTAAACAATTTTTTTGTTCCATACTTCAATTGCTGACTCATATCTTGCGACTTTGATGAGTGTTTCCCATGATCATGAAGTTGTATTACAACTGTTGAGTGATTATTTTTGTATTATATCAACCCTATGCACGAATCAAACTTCATTAAAATCCGTCTAGTAATTTTAGAGATAATTTGACAAATAAAAGAATCTTTTAATTTCGAACATCTTATGTAGTAAGTGAAGAGATAATTTAGTGATAAATTTTAAAATAATATCAAATGTGAGATTCATTCAATAAATCCTTAAAAATCTAAGAAATAGCGCTTGTAACAACGAAAATGGTTTTCTTTTAGTAAGCATCAGGACTCATGACACAGCTGTTTAAGTCTTACTTATTACCATCACATGGTTTAATTTTCATTTTCGATTGAAGCAAAATACTTGTTTTTGTTTAGAAAAATAGCAAAAAGTGAGTTTTGAGCGGTGATCAAACACTTATATTAAAAGTTTTATCACTGAAAGAGATCAAAGCTGAGTTGATAAAGTTCATAGTACATCTGATCTTGTGTTTGGAACTGTTTATAATTGGGCAAATGAACTTAAACGTGTCCACACATCCACAAACTACGAACGTTGTTCCATATCCAGTGGAAATGACTACTCCCGGAGTGATTGAGAAAATCTACGATACGGGTTTGAGTGATCGACGAATCAAAGTGTCTGAAATATTTGAAGCCACTGGCATATTGCAAGTTACATTGTTTTCAATTTCGCAAGAAAAAAGTGTGTGGGAAAAGAATTCGGCAACATAGGTGTTACGCTTGCTCTGAGTGGAGGGTTGGCGGTAGCCAGTGGTTAAGGTCGTGGACTAGCGACCGGTGGTTTTCGTTAAGTCGCGGGTTCGATCCTTGGCGGCCAAAGACCCGCCGTGTGGCCGGGGCTGATGCACGTTAAATCTGTTCGGGGGCCAAAGTCCTCCCGTTGGCGTGGTGTGGATGTTAGGAGAGAGGGGGTGCCAGCTCAGGTAACGTCCTCGTCACTTGACCGTGGCTCAAAATTACGAGGTCCGTCGCCAATAGCCCTCGTGTTGCTTCTAGTGCGACGTTAATAAAAACTAAACTAAACTAAAAGCTCTGAGTGGAAAACAAACTTAGTTGTGTGACTGATTCTAACGCTATTTTGGCTTTTTTCATTGTCATCTTGACGAGTCTCTGCTCCCAAACATAACTGTGAACAAAACTAGGGTACACTACTACACTATAGATGCTGAGGAACAGCCACAACATTGGGCGTTTAACGCGAGCTGTCTCCGAAGAAAGCAATGATGGTGAAGGGAAAGTTAATGACCACGGTGTACTGAATGCAAACGTATTCATTTACACCTGTTACTTGAAAAAATAAAAATAAATAAATAAATGAAGAGTATTATACGTCATTATTGAACAAGTTGAGTGAGGAAATAAAGAAAAATGTCCTTATTGGAAAATGAAGTTTCTCTTCCATCAATATAAGACACGGGTACACTCTGGTACAATTTCGATGGTCCAAATTATGGAATTAAAGTTCAAATTATTACAAAATCCACCTTATTTCATTCTCATAGATTCTTTTTTAACTTAAAAAAAGGGTTCGGTGGACAACAGTTCATGTCGAACGAAGGGGACATCTCCCAAACAGATGCATATTTTGAATATATTCCAAAATATTACTTTTTGTGTGGCTTACAAAATGTTGGAGAAATACTTGGAAAAGAAAATAGAGCTAAAAAATGACTACGGAGAAAATTAAAAAAAAAAAGTCTACCTAAAATAATTTGTTTATTTCTATGGACATGTTGAACAACCCTCTATTATTAAAAATACTTACAATCTTTTTGGAATAGCATATAGGAAATAATTGAATTCTATATGAACAATTTATCGTGTTTAATATTTAGTGTGATTATGATCTACATTTAGACATTTATGCAACTATTTTGTAAAATAGAGGTGTACATGGATCAATCGCATTTGACAATTTATAGTTGCATAAAAACATCTGGTCATGTCTGTACGATAGGACTACATTTTATAACGTTATGGAAAGTTTTACGCTTCTGAACCCAAAAGAGCTTTTTCTTACCACTTGTTTGTCTTCCCCCCATAATTAGTTTGTTCGCAAGTGTTATCTTTTGAAATGAGGCACTATGTTGGCTCAGATTGACGACCAATAACGATTTCATTATCTAAATTTCTGATTGATTCCTCAAAGGTCTATTGATACGACTAAACATCCTGTAACAATTTTTAATGTTTCTCCAATTTTCCATCATATTACAAGAAAGGCAAAACCTGGCTAAGACGATTTGATCATACTTTTACATAGAGAAATATTAACAAGAGAATGCGCATGAGGTGCCCATAAACACCAAATAGGTTTTCAGTACTTGAAAGGATGCTTGAAATGCACCGATTTTAAGCCAAACGTGTAGATTGTAATCTTGGAAGCACGTACTGAGGGGCCTAAACAACATCTATTTATAAGGAGGTGCAGAAAATGAATTTTTCCAAGTGTGCAGTGTCGAAACACCCCACTGGAGTTTTCTCGTATTAAATATGTTCACTATATAATAACGTTTATTTTTCCTTTTTTCTCTGCTCAGGAGTTGTTGTTACTATATTAGAATTACTTATTTTAAGTGGCCTCAAACAACTCATCTTCCAGGGCGGCCCACGGAAGCAAAATGGTCGGATGCTACTGATAGAAATAGTACTAAAATGATTGGTTTTTGTGCCGATTTTTGAAACAAATTCAGTGATTTAAATTTTTGTCTGTATTATAGCATGAATATATTCGATCTGTTCTTCTATACTGTTAGCTTAAGAGTATTTAACTCATAATTAAAAGTTAGCTAGGTAGGAATATAATTAATTATTAAATCATAGAAAAGAAATACTTAGCATGTAGAACATCTGCATTTAAAGTTCATTTTGTGATAATTATTCATTTTTTGACATAGAAACATTTTTTCGACACCATTAAAGTCAGTACATATTGTTTTAATTCATGGAATGTTACAGAAAAAAGAAACTCGCAATATTGGTTTTTTTATCAAAATATTTTTCCTCCTGATTCATGTTTGTAATTTACATTTCTTTTACTTTATTTTGTTCTTGAATAACTATGCTATCTGCAGGAATTTAAAAAAATTCTCTAAATACATTAACATTAGTTTTCTTTCTAACTGGAGATGGAGGAATGCCATGCTGTCAAAATAAATAATCTGAACACATTTAAAAAAATAACTACCATTTGTTCTAAAATATGTACAATTCTTAGAATTTTTCTGGATTATACTTTTTAGGAATTTTGAACAACATGTTAAGCCTTATGTGTTGCACTTATCATTTACGCTTTAAATTTCTTGTTCTATATTCTGGCATTACAGAATGTAATGTTCACACATTACTGAATAAGGTTAAACTCTTTTATCTAAGCTACAATAGCCGAATGAACACGGTCACAAGCTCAACGACCAGCGATCTTTCACCAGTTTAACATGGTACCAGTTCCGATACAAATAAAATCAGTTATGCAGTGAGCCTGATACACATTAGCTAACAACGAACTAGAACTTCAGAATAGTAAATCTTTGGATGCCGGCGATGCTTTGAAACGTCGCAGAATTATTACCAGTTATATGCTTTGTTTCAATTTGGCTTCTGAGGAAGTCTTCCATTGCATAGATGGGAGTGAATGTTTTAAGTGTATCTAAGTTCAAAATCCACATATTGGCATGGTGTTGAAATTTCGAGAGTGAGGAGCCAGTTCAGTTGTAGTCCTCATGTCTTGAGTATGACTCAAAATTATCAGTTCCGTGTCCAACAAACCTATGTTGCTTCTTATTTTGACGTTAATAAATATCCAAATAATCAAACTCATTTATATCATGATATGTTTAAAGAAATTTCAATCTGAAAATTCATTGACTATGAGAACATCCTTTTTAAAACTTTTATTATCAATATGATTATGGACATAAGTATTGAATTTCAGTCAACCTTTGAAATTTATCCTGTTTCTCTAGTGAGAATTTTAGTATGTATGTTAATTAAATTTTAAAGGTATTGAACAAATAAAGTGGATCAAGTATTTAATATTAAAATTAGATTAACGATTTAAAATTTATTTAATTTTTTTAAAAACTGTTTGGTATTAATTTGGTAATAATTAAGTGACATGTAAAAAATAGATGAAATCTTAATCTCTCAATTTTATTTTCTTTGGAAAAGCATATATAAAAATAAAAAAAAAAATTGCATGTGATTTAAAATCAACAGATTCTAAAGTCTCTTTACTTCGGAGAAATATTACATTTCTTATTTCAAGACAACGATGTAATTAATGCAAGTTTGGATTAATTTTAGATTCAGCATTTCTATTATAGAGAATTTTTTTTAATTCGACGAACGAATGTTTGTATCACTTTTAATATTTAAGTTTATTTAAGTTTTAATGTTTATGCTTTGGAAGTTTGCTAAATAAATATAAAGAGTACCAAAAACAACTTACATATCACTTTAACTTTTATTTTAATACCTCTGTATATTTAATTCTATTGGCCATTTTTTTATTCTTCAGATTTCCTCATTCATACATTATTTCATTTCAAAAATTCCTCTTTAAAAATTTTTATGAACAGAATATCATTTTCAAGTGAATGTATATTCATAGAATCTAAAAACCAAATTATTTTTTTCCTATCTTGATTTTCCATACGAAATGTTAAAATATTCAAAAGATTTCTTTAGAACTTATCATTTATATGACATTAATTTTTCTGGAATTGTTAATTGAGCCTTTCTTCCGACATTTTTTCAGAGAAAATAACTTTAAAATGATAGTGGAGATCAAAATTTATTATTTTTCAATAAAAAGTTGCAATTAATTCAAAGGTTTC
>BMAW01044263.1:1390-13383 GCA_019974015.1 Nephila pilipes
TATATATATATATATATTTAGGTATACAGTTTATCTCTAATGCATAGGCTATGTCTCCAAGCTAACTGGACAAGTGAAGAATTTTGAAATACCTTTTCGAAACCTCCTTGCTTTTGTGATGCAGATAATTTCATTAGTAGAGCTTAGATTTTTAATTAGGCTATTAATGATATTTGAATCATTCTATATAAATATTAAAAGAATGTGGGGGGTCAAAAAGTTTTTTTTCCCTCTTAGTTTAATATTTACATTATTTGTGAGATATATTTACATTTAGGTACCATTTTAAAGAAATTATTTAAAAATATGGTATTAAACTTTTTATGCTTTTCGAAAGGGTACTTATGTATAAAATTAATCAAAATTGCTTTTTTTTCTCTGAGTTATATTTAAATTTAAGAAATAATTTTTTATATGAAAAAAGAAAAAAAAAAATCCTATATTACACACTTTTATAGTTTTTTTCAAAGAAAATATAAAACTTATAATACTCAAATTATTGGTTTACTCTGGTTTATGTAACCTTTTTTACATGTTGAGTAAAATATTTTATATATGTGTGGAATATTATTTTTAAAGATGGTACCTATATTCATATATATCTGAAAAATCATGTCCATATTCAACTCAAAGTTAAAGCAAAACATTTTTAAATCAATATAATAAACAAAATATCTTAATTGTTCTTCCTAAAATCCTAAGCTCTATGATTAATTTTAAAACTAAATGGCACAAAAAGAACCTGAAATTCAATATTTTTTCCTCCCACATGTCCGGGTACTAGAAGGGATATGTAATATTTGAGTATAGTCTAAGTACTAACATTGCTGAATATTTATGGTAACTGAGATGCCTTATTGAAAAAATGATGATTAATTCAATATGAATTATTTTGCGCTACGGTGAATAAATCATCATTTTTTAACTAAAACAAATTGAAGTCATACTTTATCTTAGTGATATTTTTATAATTATGCACTTGTTTCTGTTAAAAAAAATACGTTTATAACTAAAATAGTTACATTTATAATCGTATAGAAACTAATAAACAAAACCTATATTTACACTTATATAGGTATTTGACTTACCTTTAGATTCATCTTATATAAACTTCGCATCGTTTATATTTTTAGAAGTTTGTAGGAAACGTATAAACTCATTATACACTCTGAACAAAATTGTAATTTAAAAATTTAAATTAAGTAATTTTATTATTCTGGTTTGTCACAATATGCATTCAAGTATGACGTCATATCTAAAATTTATGAATGTTAATTAGAAAATTAAAATATGGTAGTTGAATAGGTAATAGCCTCATTTCATAATGCGCAAAACATCCATGATATTTGTTTATTAATGACGCACTGAGAAGCAACACAGACGCCATTTTAGAGACATTCCTCATTACTTTGAACTACTGTCATGTGTGTCGAGGACGACAACTGAGCTGCTTTTCCCTAACCATACTTGCAAATTACACCAACAAGAGGATTTGAAACCTGGAGTAGATTTAATGTGCATCAGCCCATCATGCGATGATCTCTAGTGGTGTCAGAGGTTAAATCTGACATAAGCAATAACGGTAACAAGTATGTGTCTGTGATAACAGTCCTATTCGATTATAGTGTAAATTATCAAATTTATGTATATATTAGATTTTGAAAAATGTTTATTAAAATCTTGAAAAAAGAAATTGGATAAAATAAAATAAAGATGTTTTTCTCAAAGTCGTTGCATTTGTGTTTACAATATAGAAATTCATTTTTTGAACTTTACAATATATCTTAAATTCCCATTAATAAACTTCTTACATATTCTTGAATGGGTCATCTAATGTTTTATAGTTAAATCAAAATATTCAAAATTTGAAGAATTTTACTGTCTAGCTGCCTTAGATTTTTTAAATTTATTTCTGGCGAAAATACTCAACTTGTTTGTTTCTTATGAATTAAACACTCCTACAAATTAAAAATTTTACCATTATAGAGATAATTTTCTAACCCGATCAAGAAAGTTTCCTTTACAGTACCGTAAGATCAAATAAATTTCAAGAGAAAGAATTAGTCGTATTTCTGTCTCATCTTAAATCAGCAAGGTGACTAGTATCGATTGAGAAACACAAACGAGTCAACCGAATTCGTGTTCCTATTCGCAATTTGCTGCAATGTAAAAGGAACTTCAACTGATGAAGCTAATTTGTCCAATCACAGAAACGGCAATATTATTATCGGAAATCAAGGAGATGTAGCAGAAGAGATTGACGTCGAAGTCCCTCGCAAATACCGAAGAAAATATATGGTATATTTATGATAAGTTTATTTTTATTTAGCAAAGGATGAAATTCATGATCAAAAACTATAATAGCAATGTTTGAAAGAGAAAAAAAATATGTAATTTAGACAAGTAAGAAAATATGCGCATACGTAATATATGTGCATTTAATATTTATAACAATTTTACATGTAGATGTCCATTCGGAAAGGTATTTAAGATTAAAAAAAAACTTTTCTGTACTGATTTATAAACAAGATTTTGATTAACTCAAGAATATATCTTTTGCTTTGAAGCTTTAAGAATTTTCTTTTTTTAAAATGAAATTTATTTTGATTTTAAAATAATTACAAATCAGTTACAGCCTTTCCACCATTTTATGTTAATTTTTTAAAGAGGGTGTAACCCATTCATATAATTAGAAATTAAGTAAAAACTCAGTTTCTCCTCCTATTTTAGTGAGTTTAGATCCAAAAATAGAATATTTTTTTTCAATTTATGAATTAACTGATGCTAAATAGTCGTTCATTATTTTAGTTTTTGTAAAAATGGAGCATTATTTTTATTTCAATTTGTTTTCATAAACATCTTGTAGGGTTTTTATTGCTCTACTTTCTCTTTTACAAAGCATTTTTAGCTTGAAAACAAATATTAAAGCAAAAAAAAATATTTTAAATCTACTTGTTTGCTTTTTAATAACAATTTTTTAGAAAAAAATCTGCAAACCCTCATTTAAAACTTTACGGCAAATTTTATTTTGGTCAATTTTCTTCAATAAGTACTTTTAGAGGATGAAAATTGAAAAAAAAATACTTAAATTAAATATTAATTGCAGTCAAGCTGACTGGAACATTGAGCTAAATTCCTTAACTCATATTAGAAATATTTAAGTTTTGGAGTATGAACAAATTTAATTACAGGATTCCTTTAACCTCCACAAAATCTAAAGGATACCTGAAAATATAAAAATTAAAGAATTTCACTTTATAAGAACTTTGGAGCTCTGAAAAAATTTAATTCCTTCAAATTAAATGTTGTTATTGTTGTTTTCTTTAATGGTTGTCCAGCTTTTAAACTATGTATGAATTAGTAAATTTTTCAGAAATTTAATACAATTTAACAAGCTATAAGCCTACTAGAAGCTCCATTCCCCTCATAAATGCATTGGAATATTTTAAAAATTAAAATAATATTATGAAATAGCCGAGATACCTTGAAATATTTTTACTCTGTCTAATAATTGATTCCTATGCACATAATATTTTAATAATTAAAAAGGAATTATCTACATAGCAATCATTCAGAGTTCTTACATATCTCCCAAGGATCCTTGATCTATCGAAGGCGGCCATTGTAGATCTCATTAGAATGAAATTTTTATTCTCTGTGGCCTGTTATTTCAATTTATGGCTTCCTGAAACCAAATAAATCAACATTAATAGTTATAATTTAATCAAATTTAAGAATCTTAACTAAGCATTTTTAGTAATAATGGTAAACTTAACGATAGCGCGGAATAAGAATTTTAAAACTGTGAGTTACTTCAGCCTTAGACTTCCTGAAACTTAACAAACCAATTTTTATAGCAGTAATTTAAAATAAATAGTTACATAATGATCATTAATACTCAGAATACATTTATCGTGATATCTTCTTAATTTCTAGGCTATAATTAAAGCTTTACAATGTTTTCTTGAATTTATGTGTATTTTATCCTTCAAATGATATTAATGGAGAGAGAAATTTACACAGTTGCATTTATTTCACCCTCTATTGCAATACCCCTTTCATGAACGTAAGAAAATAGATATTTAATGAAGTTTGTGGAGTATTATTTTAAAAAGCGACTCCCTCACAACAGCCTTAAAACAATTACTTTTACAATTGATTTATGAATATTTAATTTAATACAGGGTTTTAGAATGTTTTTATCCTTAAATGTGGCTTCAGTAACACATTACGGTAAGTATTTAAATAGTTGTAATATTATTATTAAAAAAATATGTCGGAAAAAAAGGTAACAGTAGTAATTTCTAAATAATGGAACAAAGAAAAATGTTAAAATTTAATGAAAAGTTAGGCTTCTAATAAGGAACAAAAATGTGTAATGCACCAATCAGAAAACTTTTAAAACAGTTTAATCTCTATATATTTTTTGAATAATATTTCAATTTATACTTGCATTTTTCTCACAAACATGTTTTAAATAAGAAATAACGAATGAAGTTTAACCAGTAGAAAAATAATGAGTAAAATTAAGCAAAACATCTATTTCAAATACTAAACTAGGAAATAAAATATTATTAGAACATCAATTTTGAAGAAATAATTTCTAACTTTTGTTGGGAAAAAATGTCGATTTTGCTTGCTCTTTTTAATGCGTCATTTCATCGAAATACATCGAATAATACATTTATATTGCTGAAAAAAGTTTGTATATTAAACAATAAAAAAAAATTCTTATAAATCGGATATGTTGTTTTATATCAACACATTCTATTTGAAATTAAATGTATAAGAATATAAAACGTTTGATCACTAAAACATGTATAAGCAAATTTCTACTACCTTAATTAAAAGACAGTCTTAAGTATCTTTTTTCCCCCTTTTGAATATGTTTTCCAAGATTTTGCTTAAAAATATGTATTATCTAATTTCAAAAGATCAATTATTTATTTCTTAGCTATTTGTTATTTATCTCCCAATTTTTTTTTTCAATTATATATATCTTTTGCTACCTCTTTCTTTTTTGCCTGAATTTGTTATGAAATTTTTTTCCTATGTCATTATTTTTAAACTAAATAATGAACACATTTTATCCCTAATACTACATTTTTTTATTCTTTTAAAATTTCTTATAATTGCGCATTATTAAATAAAGATTTTGATTTTTTGTATTGTATATTGTAATATTGTTTACTTCCTCTTTTTTTCTGAATATATGTATATACATAATATAAAATCATAAATCAAAAGAGTATTAAAAACAAAGTATCAAGATATATGAAAAAGTTTTTGAAAAATCTTTAACAAACTTAATATTCTGAAAGTTTTTAGAAAATGCAAAAAGGAGAATAATATATTTAATGTTGTAACAGATTTTAGACTGTTAAGGATTATTCTGTTTTTATAGACCTTAGCTACCTCCATGAACATAATATAAAATTAAAAATGGTTTCCAACTCCATAAAATACTTTTTGAAAAAATTTGAAAATTTAAATGAACCGAAAAAAATTTAAATGCAAGCACCAATATATATATATATATATACATACGTAACAGGAGCAAAGAAAACATATTTATAAGACTGCCAGGTGTCCCATAATCAAAACATAAAAAATAGTTCTGTTTATTGATGGATAGTACATCTATCTACTCGAAGAAAAATAATACATCTAACATTTATTTTCTTTTCAACAATTCGTGTGTTTTTTATCTTCAAAAATTTCTCAAAGGAATGTCGAAATAGAGAATGTCAGAGATTGGCTTCATTTTTTATTTACTTCCATAAAACGAAGGTGTGTGGGTTCTTATTTTTCTCTTCAACTGGACCAATATTTCGTCTTGTCAACTAAATGGACTGTTCAGGAGGGCGTTCCCTCTAGATTTGCAAGAAAGAGAGGGTTTCCTTAAAAAATTTATTTGGGTGTCCATCGATATGGATCTGTCAGGAATTGGAAAGCTGTGAGCTTCAAAAAAAAAAAAAAAAAACTAGTGGATATCGGAATATTGTCTTATATCTTCGACTTTGAATGGGAGACGAAGAAAATAAAGTTTGCTAAAAGATTTGTTTGTAAAAGTATAAAATAGTTTATAAAGCTACCTGAAATTTTGTAAAAAATCAGGCTAGTCTGAAATGTCAATAGAAGTAAAATTATGTAGTTTACAAAAATATTTTGTGCTTAAAAAAGCAAGAATAAAAATCATTATTTCTAAAAAAGCTTACAAATTCAATAATTATTCCTGATTTGGGTACAAAAATTAATATTAATAATTTAAAATAACCAGACATCATTTGTATAAAATATGTATCACTCTAAACCAGATAGGTGAGTTCAAAAAGTTTCGGTCAGAGAATTCTGTGAGAAAATAATGGGTTATAAGAAGGCACATTGTGGAACACGCATTTCGCGCAATCTTAATGCGCTCGTGCAAAGTGTTTTCTCTCGCTTCTGGTTCACCAACGAAGAGAACGAAATCTAAGCAGAGAACACTATCAGAAGTTCGTTTATCACAAAAAGTCAGAAACACTTTGAACAGTGCTAGAACAAAAATAAAGTTTGCTTAATTTTTAGCGATTCCCGGGAGGAAATGAATCATAAACAAACCAATCAATAAAATGAACCTTAAAGAAAAAGTAAAAAAAAAAAATTGTCCATAGAGATCTCTACGAATTAACGCGCGTTTCTCACAACACGTATTATATCACTGCTTCCGACAGCATAAGTAACATAATACATTTGCATTAATTGCTTATCAATGATGCAATTACAAGCAGCACTTGGGCTATTTTAGGAGAATCTCTACAATCATGGGAGAATTATAGGAAGTCTGAGGAATGATAGTTGTGATATTGTTGAACCTGTATACATTTTACTATAGTATTTTATTATAGTATTTTTATTTCTTACAGTATTTTTATTTTTTATATTATTTTTATAAGAAAATGTCAGATAAATTTTCAACATTTAGAAATTAGGCCACGATAGCCTAGTGATCCTAGTCGTGGATTCGCGAGTAGAATTGATTCTGTCGAGTTGTATAGTTGCGATCCCTTACGTCTCTAAAGACCCACCATATAGCGTACAGATGCAAGTTAAATTTTGTCGAGGTCCCAAGTCATCCCGTTGGTATGGCGCAGAAGGTTGGAGATGTTTAGTATGTGTGATCTTAGATATAGTCCTCGTCACTCGACGGAGGTCCTTCACCGATAGGCATCGTTTTGCTTCTAAGTACGACTTTAATACACAATCATGATTGCACTCACCAAGCCCAGTTATAAAAATGTTTTTCATCCGAAAAAAAATAAGGACATAATTAAGCAGATATGTTTTTAGAATATCCAAGAAACATTTTGAGTCACCTAAAAAAAATGGTTGGCTGCATTTTTCTATAACTTTCTTTTTGTCAAATTTTTAATTCAGTTACATTTCACTCCCACTAGTTTTATAATGCAGTTTCTGTACTTGTATCTTTCTTTCTATTTCAGATAACTATATAAGTTTGAAATTTATTATAGACAAAAAATGGGTACAAAGGACAATAAGATGATTAGGTAAATAACGGGTTTATTATTAAATACTCAATATCAATATTTATACCTTTAAAATGAGATATACTCAGGAATTATTTCCGCATAGTAGAAGACTCTTCTTAACGGACTGATCTATCAATATATGTTTTCAGTCGTATTCGCATTAGAAAGATATCAGTGTAAAAATTATTTGATTGGATGTTTTCTTCGAGAAACGTTCAACCGTCTAAACCGTTTATCGCCCTTTCAGCCACCTTCTCATTGCTTTCAATTTTCATATTTTCAGCTATCCACTGCATAACAAATTTCTTTTCCATCCTAATTTTAAAATATTGTCCGCAGTCGTAGCAATAAGATTTTATGGCAAAAGTCATATTATTTCTGATATGCAGTGTCAAAAGTAATCTTTTAAAATTAAATATGTATATCAACTAAATTCAACATCAAGCAGCAGCACCTTCAGGTGAAATTTGAAATGAATCTACTTTACTTGCACAAAACCCCTTTTTCATCGTGGAAAGCATATTCGTCCAATGTTACCGTAAGAAACTTGGTTGATTTTAAGTTGCATTTTAAAAATTATCAGAGATTTTTGGTTCACCGATACTATAGTAAGTAGACTGTAAATGATAATGACAATATAAAGTAGCTTTTTAATAATAAGCAATTAAAAAAATTATAGATGGATTAATGAACTTACGTGGAGAAAGAATTATTCTCTATTTTACATAATCAGTAACACATAACTATGTTTCCCCCCTCTTTTCAATCAATGGATAAAATAGAATAATAATTTTTTTTTTCAGTTTTCTGTCTATTTTACCAGGTTTGTAATATTTTATACCAGATAAACAAAATGTGGTTCAACCCTCTGACGGTTCGATGGATCAGCAGTTTTTGCTCTTCTATGACGAGCAGCGCTACGTTCAAACTGCCGCTGAAAGTGGCAGCCGTTTTCTCCCCAGTGTCCTTTCAAAATATTACTCTTCTTCTGACGATGATACGAATAGCTCGCTTGGTTCATAAAGCTAGTTTTTGAAGAATTATTTGCATCGTATTAATGCAATATTTACACCAGTTATAACTTGCACTTTTAAATAGTTCAGTGAATGATAAATATTACAAATATTCGTTTTTAATATATTAAGTTATTAAACAATTAATTGTGGAATTTTAATGTGATATTTACACCAATTTTAACTTGCACTTTTAAACAGATCAGTAAATTATAAATATAACAAATATTAGTGTCTATGATATGGATTTCTTAAGCAATCAGTAGCGATATATTAATGTGATATTTAGAACAATTATAATTCACACTTTTAAGCAATTCAATAGGCGTTAATTGTTATAATTATTAGTTTACAATATGAAATTAAAATATCTAAATAAGTACACACAATTTTAAATTTTACAAAGCTATAAGAAGTAATGCTTTAAGCTTTATAAAGCTTTTCTTTAATTGTTGATTTATCTAAAATTCTTTCTGTGTGTGACACACAATAAAACATGGAATTGCACATAATGGATCATTACAGTCTTTACAATAAATGGATCATTTTTCTGTAACATACTCCTGCCAAATTACACAAGAAAAATATATAGATTAGCAAATGGATTGGTAAAATTTCTCCTTATTATATAAATTTTTTTTACAGTAATAATACCGCCATATGTACGTAATCAAATTTGCTTCATTTTGCCAGTAAATATCGTTTATAACAAGAATAACACAGGATTATATACGTGGACGAACTCAGCTCGTCAGTGTCCATTCGGAAAATGTTTTGCTGCCTGAGTGGGGTTCGGCTGTGGTCGAAATTCTTCGGAGTGAGCTGAACTCGTCAGTGCCCATTAGGGGACGCTATTCGGTTAATGAGCTGGGTCGTTCATAACCATTGAAGGGTATAAGTGACTATCCTTTCACAAACGAAATGCTTGCTTAATTTTTACTGCGCAGTAAAAAATATTTATGTTTTTTTTTTTTTTTTTTGAATTTGCATTACTATTCTTAACATGGTGTTATAATTATTGTTTCAGTTTTTGCTTAACTGTTGCTGTATAAGATGCAAAGAAAGAAAACTGTGATTGTAAAGCTTTATGAATTTCTGGATTTTGACTTAGACTGGGTTGCAGACTCCAGCAGATTTCATCGAGTCGCGGGTTAGAACCTTAATACCAGTAAAGATCCAATGCCTAGCCGGGGAAGAGAAACGTTAAATCTATCGATGCTCAAATTTCTTCCGAAAGCGGGGTGTGGAAGTTAAGAGAAAGAGGTACAAGCTCAGTAATCGTTCTTGTCACTTGACAGACGCTCAAAATTACGAGGTCTGCTACCAACCGCGTTTATATACTTTTGAATTACGACATTTTGCAATACCTTACGTTCTTTGCTCAAACATCTACATTTATATGTTACCCTTTGCTACGGTAAAAAATATTTTTCCAACATTTGGCGGTAATAAATATTTTGCTAATTGAGTGAGTGATTTTCTCCCGGAGGGCCGGTTCATATATCTAAGCCTTTTGGGTGAGCTCTGTACCCTTGTACATTTTGCCAATAGCTCTGGTGTCGCATCTAGTGTAACGTAAATAAAACCAATCTATCAACCATAAATTTCCAAATATTATGATCTAATTGTGTGCTTTGAAACATAAAAAAATCAATATAATTTCCTTTTTAAAACATATGTATTAGGGAAGAGGTCAATAACATCATTAAATCGAAGAAGTTCGTTGAACTTCTTATTTAATGCTTCAGAACCCCTGTATTTAAAGCATTGATAGCTTTGTCAAGTCTTTTGGGCCTCTTTTATGTATATTCATACTTCCCTATTTTCCGAAATTTCAGTCATTATATATCAATTTAGGGAATATCAACAATGCAACATGTTAAGCCGTAACGTTCTACTATAATGTTTTCGTACTCATCGGCCACGGACCTTTGGGTATCATATTCGAGATTGTAACATTCACTTGTAATTTTCTCCAGACAGGCGATTATACAGTCTGAGTGAAGCATGAAAATTAGACTAAAGTAGTTTGCAGTGATCATTTCTAGTTCAACAAAATTGCTTGCCATTAAATGTATATTGCACTAGAGTTCTTAATAGAATGAGATGCGATTTGATATGTAACCTTTTATAACATGGAAAGGGCTTATCATTTTATAAAAGAAACGTTATCAATGACCCTTTTCAGTTTACAAATTATATTCTTATCACGAAATTTGTTTTTACCATATGATATTTTGATCATTGCCCTAGTAATTTATTTAAATTATGATGATGAAATCATGTAAATAATCAAATTTCAGTTTTGTTAAAATTTGCTTTTTTTTTTCATTAATATGTATTTAAATAAAACTATAAGTTACGTATGCAAGAAAATATTGCATTAGTTGAAAATGTCTGTTATATATAAGAAATACATTCTTTTACGTATGATGTCTATGAAGGAAATATTATAATTCTTATATCTTATAGACTATTTTTAAAGTTGAAAAAATATTTTAATGACTAATGAATTTCAAGTAGTAAGCTTAATATTAATTTAGGTCTACTTTGAAACATATTATGAATTTTAAATATGATAGGTGTTCAGTTTTCTCTTAATAGATAAGATTGATGAACATATTTACAGCTTTAACACAAGAAATGAAATTTTCTCAGCAAGAATTAGTCTTTGGGTTAAGAAAATTAAAGATCTTCCAAGTTACAATTTCAATGTTATTTTAGAGCTATATATTTATATATTAGTCATTTTATATATTTGAAGCATGTTATCGATATATTGGTATAAGAATGAAAAATTCAATATTATAATACATTGAATTCAGAGTCATTTTATATTACCTTTGTTAAATATAAGAGGACATATTAATAGAAATTATATGAATGTCTGGCATTTGATGGACTCTAAGACTATTTAAATTTCTTTAAGATTAAGATTGGTTTTATTAGTGCCGTAATAGAAGCAACACAACATATTCGTGACGGACCTGGTAAATTTGAATATCTCTCAAGTGAAGAGGGTGACACACGAGCTAGTTCTACTAAATTCTACACTATGTCAGCGGGAATGAAATTTCTTTAAATTATACTCTTAGAAATGTTTGGGAAAAGTAAAATTCTTTGGATTTCGTAAAGGTGAAAACACCTAAACAAATTTGAGACAATAATGATTTCTATGATATTTACTGGAAATGTTGTAATAATTATATACGTACTTGAATTGTAATGAAATATTTAACTAATGGACCTTTAGTAAGTAAAACTCATTTTTAATTTCCTCTTATCATTTTGTAAACGCCAGAAAAAAAAAAGAATTTGATAATATTACACTGCTGGCTAGTAAAATTGAAGGGACATAATCTAACACTCATCAAAATCAAATGAAATGAAGAAGATTTTAGGATATGCAAATGATTAGTATTTCAATGATTAGTATTATGATTAGTAATGC
>BMAW01044263.1:13393-49655 GCA_019974015.1 Nephila pilipes
TATTTCAATGATTAGTATTATGATTAGTAATGCAAATGATTAGTATTAATGATTAGTATGTAAATGATTAGTATTAATGATTAGTATGACGCAAAAGGGATAAACGATTTCTGTTGTTGTGGATTTGTAGCGGGATTCGCATTCGGAAAGCGCTCAGTAAGGTCGGGTTTATCTCAGAATATAGTGTTATGCTTCGAATTGGGCGAATACTTGTAAGTCCGAGAATTTGATACGGGCAGGATCGTTGCATATCGAGAAAATGCCCGTAGTACTGTTATAAATATAACCACTGACATACGAGTATAGAATCAATGAGTAGTTGAGGGTCATGTTGCACGACGTATATAGGATCTCCATATCTTCTAAAGACTAACGTCCAAGAGAACAATAATATTGTGAATGTACCAAATAAAACTGAATCTCGAACCATTAGCCAGGAAATGAGAATGTTTGCAGCATTCCCAGTATCCGCTCATATGGTGCGACGACGTTTGCAGTAATGTGGACTGTCAGCACATCGATCATTACTTTGCCTTCCTGGACAATGCAGTAGAGTGACAGATGACGAATATGATTCACCAAATGACAAAACTGGATACAGAAGTGGATAATGTCCTCTTTTCGGATGAATCCCAGTTGTGCATGCAGTATTCTGATTGCCCTATAAGTGTATGAAGGCTCCGCAGGGACCGCTTGTCACTTACTTGCATTTGATATTGGAATAGAGGTCCTATAACTGGTGTGATATTTTGGGCAGTTGTTGGGTACACGAGACGAACATTTCTTTTCCAGATCAACAATAACTTGAACGTAGATTGATTCCTTTCTAACATCTCACATCCAGTAATTGCGACCTATATTCGAGGCGTGCCAAACACCATCTTCTGATAACATAATGCAAGACCACATGTTGTACGTCGTGTTCTGACATTTCGAGATACACATGCTATTCGATTGTAATTTAGCTACTGAGAGTGGTAGCTATTATTTCTGCACCCATGTTAGCCCCTACACAACTTGCAAATTTAATATTTATTTCTTGATGTCGCACTGTTTACGTACAATAAATAATTTTTTTTTGTATTTGTTTCTTTCGTGATGTTGTTATTCTATTGGCCGGGATTATAAATTAAAAATTCTATCAAACAACTTAAATGTATATCTTGATTATATGCTTACGAAACTTTTAATGACATTTCGAATAACTTAATGTCCTGTGAATAAATTCCTTAAAAAATTTCGGGTCATATGGTTATCTTCGAAATTTGTCAAGGCCAAAAGATCTAAATGTATTACGATATTAAATTTTAATAAGTAAACTTTTCTTATGAATTCTGGTAAATATTTGAATATTTTAAGTTATTTTGTAGTTAGTTTCAGCATAAGAAAGTAATTATAAATAGAAGGAAATGTGTAGGCAGGACTATAACGAGAAATATAGTTATTTTGTTGCTTTATTTGTGCAAGTCCGCCTACTCGCATACTCAGATATATTTTAGAATATATATATATATATATTGTGCGTATGTATAGTAATTCAGTAATATAAATAAATAATTGAAATAATTAACTAAAACGCCTAAAAAAAATAAAAAATTTTGTCAAATTTAGAAAAATAAAAACAAAACAAACAAATATTTATTTTTTTTAAAACATAAAAAAGTAGAAGAAATATTTTTTTTTTTATTTCATAAAATTTTGAAGAGAAAAATATCGACATAAATGAAAGAATATGAAATTTAAAAAAAAATCGCGCGATAATAAAACTCAAATTATTAATAAGTGATAGATAATTTTTGTCTACGTCATATTGGGATGCAACACGAGGTCTTTTGGTGAAGGATTTTATAATTTTGATTCTCGTTTATATCACTAGGGCGAGACATGAGCTAACACACTTCCAACACTAAACTTTTACATCCAGCTAATGAGAGGACTTGGAACATCAATAGATTTAACTGGCATCATCAACGCTACATGGAGAGTCTAGTCTAATCAGGGCTCGAGCGCATGACATGATGAAAACAATGTCGGTCATGAATCCGCGCTAAAGTCCGCTATGTTAACGTGTCTTGAATAAGTGCAAAACAGGCGTGGTAAAAAAAGGAAACTAGGAAAGGAAAGATTATATAGGAAATGAAATATAACCTTTACATATCATGATCTTGCATTTCACAGATTAACTGATTGAACAATATTCTTCGGGTAACCAACAAAATTAGCAAAAATATATTGTAAACTAATATAGAAAAAAACCAGAATTTTCTAAAAGAAATCAAATGAAAATAGGATAAAGTACAAAATATTTAGTTAAATAAAATGTGTCTTTAAACAAAGAAATGCAAAAAAATTAGAAGCGAAACTATTTAAAAAATATTATCAGCCAAATAAAAAAAAAATTTAAAACACTCAAATAAGCAATGTATCTCAAACAACGTATAACAAATTCTGCAGATCAATTTTAAACAGGAATTATAGAAATGTATACTATTTTAGATAAATAATACAAATGCTTGAAACAGTAAAAAGATTTAAAGAAAAAAAAAATTCTAAAACAGAAAAAAAAAAATAAATAAATAAATGAAAGAGAAAAAAACTTAAAATTTATAACTATGATGTTCTGAAGTACTTGCAAATAAATTTTAAACTGTAATAAACGCACTCTATATTAGCTACGTGTCTAATATTATTTAAAATATGATAATATAATATGCTTCTAAAGATATTCACCCGTAATAAACTGCTCGAAAAAGGGTGTTTGATGCATGCAAAAGAAAGGTGGTTTTTTGTCATTTGTAATACCAGAAAGTAAAAAAAATAAGAAAAGAACTTCTTAATTCGTCTATACATACATACATATATATATATATATATATATATATATATAAAGGGTAATTTCCAATTTCCCTTTTCCTTCGTATGACAAGTTTAATTACTTGCGAAAATTTAAGATGTATGCGCGTTAAGCGTTAGTCCACCTGGTTTCTGAAGTATAAAAAATCTAGCACTGTATTGAAGCACACCACCGCGTCCTTCCCGCGTAAATAATTCGAGAAGCACGGATGCTGACAAATGTGTTGATCCCGACAACAGGAAGCTTCATGACTCTCCCTTTTCTGCTACGCATCATGCAATAAACAAAGGAAAAGTTTGAATTTTAAAATACCTACTATATATATATATATATATATATACGTAGCAGGGAAGGGATGCATGAAGCATGATGCGTAGCAGGGAAGGGAGAGTCATGAAGCTGCCTGTTGTCGGGATCAACACATATGCCAGCATTCGTGCTTCTCGAATCGTTTACGCGGGAAGGACGCATTGGTGTGCTTCAATACAGTGCTAAATTTCTTATACTTCAGAAACCAGGTGAAGTAACGCTTAGCGCGTATACATCTTAAATTTCCATAAGTAATTAAACTTATGGAAATTTAAGATGAAAGAAAAGAAAAATTACCCTTTATATATATATATATAAAGAGAGAGAGTGAGAATAAAATAAAGAAATAGAAAAATGTGACCCCAGTGCCGCATGAAACACATATGTCATTGTAATAGTTAGATGATAAGCCAAATATACTAATATCTAATCACTTAGTTCAAACAATACCATTGGACATATTGAGCCAAACTTAAACTCTAACCTTTAGTAGCATCATTTCAAAATATCTCTTTTAAGAAAATTTTTGGCTCTTTTATCAGAATTTCTGAAATAGATAATCAGTATAACAGATCCAAATTCTATTAACACATTCAAGACTAATATGAAATTTAATGGAATTCAAATTCATTGTTTATTAGCGTCGCATTAGAAGCGTCATAACAGCAATTGGTTGCAATACCCTTAGTTTTGATTTAACTTTGAAGAAGAATGAAATAGAATATTTTGCAGTGTTACAGCAGATATCTTCTTTTTAATAATTAATTTATCGTAAATGGACAAAATATGTTCCATATGAAGAACCAAATTTGTGCTAAGACGTAATTTAAAGGAAGGTAGTATTTTTAAAACGAAGATAAAATGGCAAATTATATAAAACGATAGATGAGTATCTATAAAACATGAGGTATAATGTAAAATGTGATGGATAAAATCGCATACAAAATAGGCTATAAAATAACGAGATTGGCGCTGTAAAACATATTATTTTTACACATGCAGGTTTACTTATTATCACCAAAATGTTTTTTTTTTTTTTTATGTCACATATATTTACATACTATCACTTTCAATATTCATCCCTTAAATATCCTTATAACTCTCCATGAGAATATTTCATTGTTCGAAATAGTCCTCGAGGTCTTCAGTCAGCTCCTTCAGGACGCGTGCTGCTTTTTTCTTTCACAGCTTCAACGGACTAAGATATTGTTCCATTTAATGCAGATTCCACGTTAGAAAACACACAGAAATTGTTTATCGAAAGATCCAGTATGTAAAGGCGGATGGTCTCACTCTTGGATACTGTACTTGGCTTGAAACATTTTGACAAAGAATGTGTAAACTGTCAGCATGTTGTCTTGGAAGAAAAAAATGCCGTACGTATTCTTTGTCAGTTTCTGCAATCTCAACAATCGCACTAATTCTTAACCGTAGGCCACAATGGACCAGATTACAGACTTATTCGATATTGTTATCCATTTATGATTTGGGAGGACGACCAAGCTCGAATAATCTTCAGCGTCTTTTCGTCCCTTTTGAAAATGTTTAAACAACTCAGAAACACATTGACGCTTTACAAATTAATTGCCATACGCTTATTTTATTAAATTATAATTATTTTTAGCATCGGGTTTCTAAGTTTCATTTGAAATTTCACTAAAATTCCTTGCTCACTTATCATTTTTTCGGTGATACAAAAACCAAAAAAAAAAAAACCCACCTTTAATGTGAATAAAGGATACGGATATTTGAATTTGTATACAGAAGTAAGAGTCAATGAAAGGAAATGCGTCACTTTAAAGGCTTCACATTCACATTTGCCGTATGCATACTTCTTCTGTAGCAGTAGCAGTCCCGTTTCTTAATAGTCACCTTGATCCTGACATTTGATACATCTTGCATCTATTCATCATTGCCGAGCATTGCATTTGATACCAAGAAAAAATCCTCGTGGAGATATTTGTATAACATAACAGTAATCTGAATCGTTTTGTCCTCTAGTGTAAGAAGGTGTTACATGTAACGTTTACTACAGTTTGTCCGCTTATATTCAACAGTACGCACTTAGTTAAACAAACATATTGCATAAAATATGCATGAAAAATTTAAGAGGTAAAATTTAAAAATAGAATCAAAAATAAATTTCAATTTGAAATGAATAATTTGTCTCATATTATCATCCCAGGTTAGAAATATTTCATTAGTTCATCACAGGGGATAATAATGTTTGTTCCTGCGTAATCGCCTACTTTCTGATCCTCAAAATAATTTCTAGGTTTGTCTTCGGTAACTTGATATGCTCAGAAACATTCAAGTTTAAATTTGAGGCTTATCTCAAATTTTATACGTTGTACCACTATCAAATTAGCATTATAAAATTGAATAAGTTTTTCACTTATTATTTGTTTTCCAGTTCTTAAAAGGAAACTTGAGAATATTTCTTTTTTCATCATGACGGATTGCTACTCTTTGGTCTAATGTTTCTATGTAAGTAGGTCTCTAATCGAAGCTATTTTTATTTCTCATGTCAACGTTGTTAGCATTTCTAATGGTGCCCCCTTAATCTTACTATTCATGGATTGTTGAGGAACGTTTGCAACCTCTCTATATATCCATACCATTTTGTTGCATCAAGATATAAATTCAACACTGAATAAGATTGCGATGAATTATCTCAACTGAGCTTACTGTTCCATCGGGGAGTTCATTTAACTATTTGCAGATGCAGTATGAATTCTTCAGGACAATAGTCATAAAGGGCTTTCCAAGATAATGCCGATCTTCGTGCACTTATTAATCCTTTTGGGTTGCAAAATGTATTTTGAAGTAATTTAATATTTTTTGTAGATTCTAAGGACTTGGGACAACATACGAATTTTTATTGTCATCTTGGAAAGCCTTGTTTGTTTTCAAATAACGCTCTTAAAGAAATATGAAGTCTATCCTGTTACGAACTTCGTAATTTTGATCTTCGGTCAAGTGACGAGGATTATACATTAGCTGGCACACACACTCCATTACACATCACCTAACAAAAGGACTCTTTACCTTGAGCGATTTATTGAGGCTCTGTACCTCTACTTAGTAGGTCTTTATGGTGTGAGGGCGAAACCCCTGATACTCTGCGGAAACAACAGTGGCCCCAAGCTGACACTCATAACAACTCAGTTATTGCGACCTCAGCCAAATTGGGGACTAGAATTTTAATTACCGTATTGAGTGTAGCATAAATATTTTTTCTATTATCAATTTTTTAGGGAGTAGAATGGTCCATTTAACTTAAGTACCACGAGAAAAAAATTATATTACAACGTTTTTCTGAATTTCACTTGGTGTGTGTGTGTGAGAGAGAGTGTGTGTGTGTGTCATCAAATTTTCGATCGTTAATTTAACCAACTTCCCATCAAGCTAGAGCTTTGAAATTTTGGGAATCGTTCGTACTCGCCTAACAATGCAATATTTAGACGTTTGCGACAAGTTTTAACTAATATTTCAATAATTTTAATAAGTCAAAATATTCTTTCCTCTCGGCGCTTTTAGGATTGAGGAAAAAAATTATTTCCCCCTCTGGGAGCACCGGGCACTCCCCACACCGCATGAGGCATCGTAAACCTTTTGTACTCACAAGGGGAGATACTATCTCCCCTTTACTATCTCCGAGATAGTAAGGGTTGCTGACTTTTAGTCAGTAATCATTCGCAAGAAAGAAAGTTTCCAATATTTGGCGCCATGTCTTATCACAATAATTTTTTCTGAATTCTGGTTCCCATTTTTTTTTAATAGAATGACTTACAAACTTTCAAATGCATGTTTTGATTTTATGAGTATTATGAATTTTTTAATACTCTCACAAATGTCTCTTTTTAAGTAAATTTTAAAGTTAAAAATAACTAACAGTTTTAACTAATATTTCAATAATTTTCTCTTATAAACTTTGCCACCATATGAAAACGTTGTTTTTAAAAACGTTGGTTTTTATATCGAATTTTTTACCTGTATGGTGTTAATGGATCGAATTAGGTTTACATTTATTCCAAGTTATAACACAAGTATTTTACATAGATTTATTTTTATTAAGTTATTCATGTGTCTTTATTACTTTTCGTATTAATTTCTTTACTTCTCTGCCCCTCGAACCGTCCAACCTATGTTTGTATATAGAGTTTTTAGTATTTTAACACCGAAGAAAAATAAAATCTTAGTAATTACAGATTTGTTATGTTTTTCTTGCATAATTTCTTCACATTCTTTATAAAAAAACCGAATTATCACATTATTTTCGCATTCTTCAATTAGGTATTACATTTTGTTCTAATAATGTTCAATCGGGGCCTGTATACCATTTGCAAATAAACACACAATCTTTAGACTAGTTAAATTTAATTAAATGAGTATTGGAACTTACAATTATTTATAATGAAGTTACTCACTTCTTGCTGATTGTTCATACAGAAAACATCACAGAATTTATGTATTCCCTTTTCCGCTGATTGTCCGCAAAGTATTTAGACGGTTTCAAGTTCCATAGTCGTCTGCTTACTGAAGTTCCCTCAACAACTGCTCAGTTCGATTTTCACTGAATATTGATGAGGTAAGAAAAATGGACTTCGGAGATGATATCGTTTTATAATATAAATTCTACATTTATATCATATATATATGTATCATTTCATCTGCTACAACTATTAATTTCATCATTATTTTTACTTGGATATTTTTATATTGATATTTTTTTAGGTCTAGTTAACCTTTTAACGCATTCGTTTAAAAAATGAATTATTTTTTGAGTCATGTTTTAATTGGGAGAATGATTTACAAGAATAAAATAGACATACGAATTATTTACAAACAGGCTGATTATATAGTAAAATATAAACATAGATAATCTACTAATATCCCTTTGCTAATATTTACGTTAGCTAATTTATCACTAATACTTACTGTGTCAGTTTCATTAAAGTAAGAAAATATGTATGTCTTATGTCTTTTTTCCTCAATTAAAGCTATTTCAATAACAGAAAAATTACAAAATTATATTGTTTATTCTTTGAATAAAATTAGAAAAAATACATTGATTTATTCATTTTCGATAAGTATCAAACAAGATTTTCATTTTATTAAAAACCAAATAATAAGGAAATATTTTTTTTGTGTCGCGTGACATACATCGTACAGTTTTTGAAGCACAGACCATCATAACATATTGCATTTTCTTGTATTCCCTTATATTCATAATAATGATATGCCTCGATTAGACCCAGTCACACCCACACATAAGTAATCTAATATTTTACTTATTTTTTTATAAAAATTTCTGTTCTACAAGTACAAAAAAAGTCATAAAATAAATTATTTATCTATTTGAGGAATACGTAAAATATAAAACACTCTTTTTAAAATAAATTATAGAAATAGGCCAATTATATCATTCTATAATTCAATAAAAAATGGTTAAAATCCCAATATTTTTTTTAACTCTAAGAAATTTAAATAAATGTCTTCATTTATGTTTAAGTCTTGCAATACCATTATAAGATATTTTAGCATTTAATGTTTTAGGGCAAATAAATGTAGCCTTTATATTTCATATATATATATATATATATATATATATATATATAATATATTAATGTTAATTAAGTCCTATCATCAACTGCATTACTGACGTTAAAATTTTGGAAGTACTATAGAACCTCTATAAATCACACTCTATTAACTCGGATCTCCGGACGATCAGATTCGATTTTGAATTTTTATTATTATTAAATTCGGAAAAGAAGCAGATTCGATTTCACATAGATATTACTTTTTAAAATTTTAAAATTGCGATATAGTTTCTGCAAATTTCCATTAAAATATAATACCAATAATTGATATGCAGTTAAAAGTCACTCGAAAATTACTTCATACTTAGAATATTTGACAATTCATTTCGAATTTTTTGCTGGATCTGCACAAAGAGAGATTTATGTGCTAAAGCTCGCTAGATATAAGCAAACAAACATTTAAATGTTATGATCTTTTCCTCATCAAAATAGATGGCTTTATCTTAAGTAAATATGGCACATATTAGATTTATTCAATATAAAATAGATATTCTGTACGACTTATTTTATTCCATTTTTTCCCGGCACCGAATAACACTGCTCTGATTTCAATTAATACGACTTTTCGAGGTTTCACTCTAAGTACCACATTGTGGCACATAACAGAAATTATAGTTGACGTTTCTGCCTGGCCCATCAAAGTGTCAAAGAGCCTTAACAAAGAACACTAACTTCAGAAATAACTTCTTCCAACTATTGATGAATAGGCTTCCACTCTCTTAAGCAGTAAAGAAACCACTACCTTCAAAGAAAAACATACGAAAAAGAATATATAGAGAATATTTTCCTGGAAAGCTAGGGTATTAATCTTTCAGGCTGTTTTGTTACTTATTTTTTAGGTAAAAGCGTCTTCGTTATTGCTCAAGATCACTTTCCCACTGAAGTATTTTTTTCCCCTTCTTGTTCTTTAGTGAAAAATCATTCATGCTGGACAATAAGCTGTTACAAAAGTCAGAAAAAATGTGCATAATATCATTTAAAAGGAAACAGCTGCATTACCAAACTTTCAAACCACATGTATTCCAACCCAGTGCACGAAAATGACTGATAATATTTCAACGTGGTATTTAAAGAAATCTTTAGCTTTTCATGCACTATTTTACATGGAGAAAATATTTTTGAACAGTATTCCTCTATAATTAAGAAAACTGAGTTTTATTATTTTTAATTGTTCTTTTAATATTAAAAGTTAACATAATCAGAATTTAAAGAGTGCTTCCTAATAGTAAGTACAGTTCATAAATAAAAGAAATTCTTTATTTATTCACGATTAACTTCTTGATAATATACATTGTAGAGGAAATAAAACTTGTTTTGCACTTGATTTTCATATGAATTATGTATTAAAATTACTCCAATAACAGATATAGCATGTATGGTAGTAATTAACAAATATAAATAAAATGTTATAGTAATTTAAATTCTCAATTCTGATATTTGAATTTATTTCAAGCACGCGTATGTCCTATTTTTAAAACTATATCATATCCATAAGAGCTTTCCAATAATATTTGGAAAGATTTTCTGCATATTTCGAATTTGAAGAAATGCTTCCTGTAGATTAAAAATTTATCTTAGATATTTCCGCGGTACCTTTGTAGTCATGGTCGTTGACTCGTGGGTGGCGGTTTTCGACTACACGTGGGTTCGAGCTTTATTGCTATAAGAGAGTCGCCATATAAAAGGGGCTTCGGTGCGCATTAAATGTGTCGAGACTTTGTGAGGTGTGGAAATTTGGAGGCGGAGGTGTCAAGTTAGTTGGCATCCTCGTCACCTGATCGGAACTCAAAATCACGAGGTCCGTCGCCTAAAGCCATAGTGTTGTTTCTAATGCGATGACAAACAAACCAATTAATCATGCTTCTAAGGCTTCAAAAGAAATGCTCTTATTATTATTTTTTTCTTGTATATATTCGAGTAGGCTTTTACATCTCTAAGATACAATGGCGTGAGTTTTTAAATACCTTCTACTGTGTTGCTTAGGCATTAATTTTGGTTCCTTATAAATGAGTTCCTTTTAAGTGTCATTTTATTTTTCACAACTTCTTTTTAGTTTTCTTTGCAAAATAAACACCCTGAAAGCTGAAAATCTTCAAGTAAAAATGATTGCTTTCATAATTAGTTCAATAACATTCCCAGTAATAAAACATTTACAGGTATTTCCAATATAATAAACTTATTTATTATTCTTTTCCTTTATTTAACTTAAAATTTTACATGAGACCTTTTGATATTTACTGATTGGTCAAGCCTAAATTCTCCCACACAAATATTTTAACTGTCTTATAACGGAAATCTGTTATTCATAAGAATAATGGAAACTGACATTGACTCGAGACTTAATACTCTGAATTCTTTTATTTCAATAAGTAATCTAGCAACGTAATACTAATTACCAGAACAAATTTATTTCTAGATATTTTTTTCCAAAATTATTGGTCAATTATCTGATGTAATACTAATGCGATTATTATACAGTTCTTATTTTAAGACATGGATATATTTTTCATAATTTTTAAGAATGAGTGTTTATTCAAATTTATAATATCTACCTAAAGATTACTTGAATTTATAACAAAAGACAACAAGCATTTATCGTCATATATATCTTTGCATGTGAAAAATAATCAAAATGGTTACAAAAATTATTATTTTCAATGTATTTAATACTTTTTTTCGGTAAGATTCATTATACAGTTTTAATTGTTCACTTTCTACCATAAGGTAAATATGCCCAAAAACATTATCCTATAACCGTTTTTCTCTAAATCTTAATTAATTAGGATACCGATAGCTAATTTTGGTGACTCAAAACTGCTAAAAGAATAAATTCATTACAAACTATTGATATGAACTTATATGTTCAGATTTCATCGTAATTGTATTTTAAAGAAATAATTAGATAGTTTTATATTGAATATGTAAAAATAATTACAGAGTAAAACCATGAAAAGTCGGATTGATTGGGACCCGAATGGTCCTGGTGATTAAAAGTCTGGGTTATACGGAGAATGAGATAAATTAATTAAAATAAAATATACCTGCAAAAATGTTTTATATTGAACAAATCATGAACGATTCATATTTGCAGAAGATAAAGATGTAATTATTAGCTTAAAATATTTTTCTGTAATTATTTTTAAACATTAAAAGCATCGTATACTATTCGTCACTGGTATAAAAAGTGTAAGTTTTTTTATTGAAAATAAATAGGATATTTATAACGTTCACATCATATTTTCTTTTCCCACATCTATAGTTGTTAGAAGATATCAATAAAGGAAATACTTTTCCAAAATATGCACTGCAATATGGGTTACTCGTGAATTTTCTTTTCGACTATCAAATGGGATTTTCTTTCTGAGTTTAAATTTAAGTTTACGTCTCCTTCCCAATGAAATGAAACATGGTGATGCAAATGCAGAACAGCTTCAGAAGTTGAGTAAATAGAAATTATCAAAGTAGTAGGAAAGTGACAAAGAGTTAAAAATAAAATAACAAGGCTATGGTAATAAAAATATTGTTAGTGTGATGTACGCGAAAGTCTTCTGGCATGTACAGTGGATTTGGGGCGATTAGGACTGAACGCTGTGAGAGGAATTTGAGGGGATAATTGTTCGTATTCCCAAAAGCGTATTCTTTGATAGATTAAGGAAGTTATTAATACACGTAACACATCAATCAATAACTCCCGAGACTAACATTGAAAACATTTTTTTTGCAATTTTTTTTTTTTTATTCATCAACATAACACCTTTTGTTAATCACCTTTTAGGGTGATACAATCGTTCCACCTTTTTCAAATTTTTTTTTTTTTTTCAAATTTTTTTTTTTTTTTTTCCCGCAAGAAATCTTTTTTGTTGCGAGTAAATAGTGATAAACAGCTTTCTGAATCATCGACTCGTTGCTGTTTTTGTTCCATCGAAACCAATCGCGGCACCCACCTGGAAAAAACCTTTTTCACTTCACTTCAAAAAACCTTTTTCAGTAAATACACTTCCATATGATATCTGTGTCATCTCAGCAATCTCACGGAGCTTCACTTTACGATCTTTCATTATAATTTTTGTCACTTCACTCACATTTTCCGGTGTAACGGCTTCCACAGGTCTACCCGAGCGTTCCGCGTCATTTGTGTCGGTACGACCACGTTTAAACTCGGCAAACCACCGATAAATCGTTGCTTTTGATGGACAAGAGTCCGGGTAACATTTTTCAATCCATTGTTTCGCTGGCACGGTGTTTTTACCCATTAAAAAACAATGTTTTATCAGAACACGAAACTCGGTTTTTTCCATTTTTTAAACAAACTACAAAACGACTTTACTCCAACCTCGATAACTCAGCTGTTTCTGGTCCGATCGACTTAAAATTTTGACACGTTTCAAGCAAAGGTTAGTACTCTAGAAATACCTGGTTACTGTTTTACTACGAGCGCCATCTCTGGGTTAGTCTCGGGAGTTATTGATTGATGTGTTATATAGAGATTTAACTATGAAGAACCCCCCCCTTACTTAAGGTTTAGTAAAATATAGCTTTGATAAGAATTCACTATTTTAATTAATTTCTCTGGGTTAGAACTTAAATTAAAATTTAGACCTATAATACGGAAGTTGAGATGGGTAACAGGATACCAGTCGCATCTAAAATTGTATAAAAATACCTGTACACGCCCTTCCAAATTATCCGGAGATCTCAGTTACCGTGGTCCACATTTTGGAGACTCTACTGAAAGTAAATCAGGCACTGAAATCAGATTATCAATAAACGCCTTTGATTAGTTTTGTAAAAGTTTGAAGCAATTATTCAAAGTGAAATGCAAGATATATTGTCACGTGTTATAAATATTACCATTTCATTAAAATTTACATTTGTATTTTTAACGCTTTCCTGTTTTTCTAAGACAAAATTTTATGTGGTACTTTTAACTGTGACTATTCATTAAAACGTCATTGAATATTGACTTATTATAATAAACAAAGGTTGTCTTAACGAGTTGGCTATTTGAAAGCTTGTATACCTTATGGTCATAAAATTATAATCTTAATTAATTTCTCCGTCTAATATGGTGATGATGGAAATTATAGCTAGGTATATCTAAACATTGTCAATACCATCATAACCATTGTTAAGAATTTAATGAATGAGGTACCAACTACGAAGTTAGAATTATTTCTTCTCATCTAAATTCCAGATTTTGGACTCATTCAATATGACACGTTTTCTTAATAAAGTATTTCAAGCACTACTCAGAATATGTTATTAACATAATTTTCATTTGGTGTTAGTGGACATAAAAATTCTACATCAAAGCATTTTAAACACATATTTCCTTTGATAAATACTTTCTCGTACATGCTTTTGATATAAAATTCTAGATTCAAATAACGCTTAGAATTGCTGCTTTCAAATGAATGGTTGAAACTTAAAGGATAACATAAATAAAAAAAGTATTTAAATGTGTTGCCTACTATGAAAGAGACTGTTTGTATTTTTTACTTTCATAAATTTAAAAATAACTATCATAAGTACCTGGTATTGTAAGGAGAGACTTTCTTAACGACTCTTCATTTGATACAATTTGAGAGTTTTTTGTATTATTTTGGAAAATAGTTTACTTTTTCCGTCAACTCAAGAATAGAGAGAAATCATCGTCTTCTGAATTTCAAATGATTTGGGTGAAATATGTTATTTAGACGACTGGAATTGACGTTTACTGGATACCGCATACAAAAATTCGACTTCTATATCATTAATGGATGCTAAATGCATATTGTTGCTCTTTTGAAATACTATATCCTTGGTTGAATTATGGATCTTCCTCGATGCAGAAAGGGCTGTAAATTTTGCTTAACACAAATAAAAATCGAATCGCTGATTTTGAAAAAGAGTTATCTTCAATTCTTACTCAAATTCTCTTTTTGTAATTTCATTCTTCTTTAAAATAGGAACATATATTCCATACGAAAAGAGACATTATTTATTCTTTAAGATAGCGCTACACCTATACAGATAATTTTTTGAATTATCCTAGGTTTTGCCTATAAATATATTATTTATGACCTTATGGAGCTTCAAAAATAGAAAAATATTCAAGAAAATTTTTGTAAGAGTATATTTTTACTTCAAAGTGTATTTTGTACAAATGTAAGCTAAAAATTAAAACTTTTCGTGAAACATGGTAAATAAAATATATATTGTTACGAACGTGAGTTGATGCTTTCTTGCAACGCTTCTCTTTTACAGGAAAAGATTGATTTACAAAGATGTCACCAGTTAGCAAAATATAGTTTAAGCAATTGATTCCTTCAGCTTTGCGACCGATTTGGTGACCATTTGACGACTTAACAGAAACTGGCGACTTTGGAGACAAATGGAAAGTATTCGAAGATGCTAAAACAAATCTAATAAATCGATAAAAAAAGAGAAAGTAAGTAACTTTTCATGAATTTTGTGAAAAAAAATTCATGAATTTTTTTTGTTGGATGTCACTCCTCACCAGAACAGGTATAAATACGCCAAGAGATTCAGTCGGAGTAATCTCTCTGAGGAGAAATCGGTTTATGTAGGGGATTAGTTTGTTTGTGGATTCTGTTTTGAAGGCCGTTTGGAGAATCATGGCGGAGTGAATCTGCTGGCGGTTTGTTATGAATCCAGTGAAACTGTTGGAGTCTCTCTTCCGAGTCTCTGAGCGTATATCGATCAGGGGATCGACTGAAAGCTGTCGGCTCTAAAAGTAAAGCGTTTCGGTTGAATTTGTGAAGCAGCAACGTGTACCTGCCAGAAGTTGTCGTATCATGCTCTTGAAGTGTAGAATATTACTACGGAGGTGGACCGCAGTGAGTCGTAATAAGCTGGTGAGCTAAATGTTGTTGAAATTATTGCGAATGTCCGTAAAAGTGTTCCTTCTTCCTGTTTCGGTGTCACTGTATTGTGCAAGTGCTCTGCATATCTGTGAGTACTGTTATTGTCCTATCTATGTATCTGTGTGTTGCCTTGAGGATTTACGAATAAATCGTCTTTTGTTGTTATCTTCCGAGTTGGATTTAATTTCCACTTCCAGCACGCCCCAGGGGAAAGAATGTTTCACAATATATATATATATATATATATACATATATATATTTTGATATTTTTTATACTAATTAATCCAGAATATAACCTCATTTAAAGAACACACTATTATTTTGGTGATGTAGCTCTCACATAGGAATTCGACTTCATAATGCTGAAACTTTTTGTAAAAGTCATTGTATAATTTTCCCTTTATTGAAATATATATATTTAAGAAAAAAAAAATTCCACTCAGTGTAAAATCTCGAAAACCGCCTTTTCTATATATATATATTAGAAAAGCACATGTATAAAATTTAAAGTTAAATGTTTAACAATTTGAGGTAATGTGTTTTGGAGTAATGAAAAATAACGTTATTACAGTTTTTTTGTCAGAGGAATTCATAATGAAATAATATTAAAACCAGCATTTACTTAGCTTCTAAATAAGATAGGAACAAAATTCAAACGGAATTTTTGAGATAAGCAATTGATATCAAATAAAAAACTCTAATATATGGAACTAAGCTCTCGTGTTCTATATCTAAGGCAGATGATGAGTTTCCCTTGAGGAAGGAGTAAGAATCCAAGGGGAAAAATTCTTAAGGTACCCATTCATTGTGCTGCCGAGATCACCAAATGATAAAACTACAATAGAAGTGCTGAAACTATTTTGAGAAAAACGAGCAGGGAATAATCGAACAAGAAAAGATAGAATTCAGATGGCGACGAAAGACCTGGACGATTGAGGACGAAGTTTTTTTTGTTTTGTTTTGTTTTGTTTCGAATTAGAATTTTTGCATTTAGAATGTGTAACTAACTTCCACAGTCCCTTCAAATTTAAAGTGTGAAACATTTGTTTAAGATAAATTGTATTATTTTTGGAACGTAGCCATCTTTTGTATCCAGAACTTGCCATTAGTTGAACGAAATCATTTTTACTGATAACTTTAAGGAAACACAGACACCTTCGAAAATAAAATTTAATTTCTATTTTGCCAAATTTGATTAATTATTTTTGTATAAAATTAAAAGTTATTGAGGTTACCTTAGCTTTGTGATCATCGTTACACATTCTCGGCCGAAGGTCTTCATGTTGAGTCATGTGTTTAAGCCTGATTTTAATTAAGATGTGCCATGCAAAGCTCCAAGTAATCTTAGTTGTGTTTTGTGGAATCTCCTGAAGGAAGGTATGAGCTCTGGTGACCACCTCATCATTTTACAGAGGCTTAAAAATTACAAGATCTGTCACCAATAGCCTTATCTGTACGACATTAATGAACAATTCAATTGTCAAAAAACTAAAAGCTATTGCAGTCATATTATAGCAGCGAAGTACCTGTGTATTTGAGTATTGATATTTATTGAAAGAAAATTGTTTTTATAAACGTAGATCTTGGGTGTCTCGGGGTCATGAAGCCCGTTCCTACATAAGGAATGCAAGTCCCTCCGGTCTTCTGACATAATCCACATGGTCAGGATGCCCAGATATAACGTCAGTCGCAGTTACCCACTTTAGTCGCCTCTTATGACATGCACGAGATAAAATAGGACTACTCTGTGACACCTGGCACTTCACGGGTGTGTCATATATAATAATAAGAGTATATCCACGGTATTAGCGAAGCGATTAAAACATTGCAGTAATGAAGAAAATAATTCAATCAAAATGTGGTGTATTTTAGTGAGGAAATTCGCAGGAAATTAAATATTTGAGCTTATTTTCTTATCAGGAATGAAACACTAACATTTGAAAATCCTTTCGCTACCGGAGGGAGAAAAAAGAAGAGCTTCAATGGGTCGCACGGCTTCTTATCGTGGAGTCTCATGCTGTGCCAGACGATTTTAGATATTGAGCCTTATTCGTGAAAAACAAATTCCTCTAAAATCTGCCAATTATTAAATTATTTTAGTATTTACATATATTATTTAAAATGCGTTAAACTTAATATATACAAAAAAAAAGATTTAATCAAAAATTGAATGTTTTATACATAAAATTACATAAAAAATCATACTTTTAAGTAAGTACAAAATATATTTATTTTGTATATATTTATAATACATAAATGTCATGGTGTAAAGATGTGCCATTGTATGGAACATATAGATATAAAACATTAATATTATTTTGCTGTATGGTATATTTATAAAAATAAGTTCATATGCATAGTACATTTAATGCATAGTACAACGTCACATGTCTTACACACATATTTTGATGCTTCACGCAAGATTTTGAGCAAATGGCACATTTTAGTCCCCCCTCTTTTACTTTTTACTTTAATGTACAGATTTGGATTATTTTCGCTAACATTACTGTCATATTCATTTATTATTTCACAAATCTCAGTATCTAGATAAATACTTTTTTTCATCAATACTGTTGCTACAAATAAAAACTGACCGAATGAAACGAACAGCTGAGAACACCTGCTACCCAATGTCCTAACCTCCATAAAGTGCCATAAACTCTCCTTCGAACTTCTAAGAAGCAAGGAAGAAAGAAAAAATCAAACAGAAATCAAATGTACTCTTTAAATCATGTCACTACATTTAAAGAACCGCGCCGCAGCACTAGCGTTTAACAATTACCTCCCTCCTGGTAGCCAGAAGTGAAATCCAAGCCTATATCACCAAGGTCAACACTCCAAATAACCTATTTATATAGATTTCGTGGTATTGTAATGCCATACAGTAACATTAAAAAAATCAAATAAAACGTTCTCCTCAAGGAAATCTCTATTAATACTTTGGACCGTAGAAGACACTTAAGCAGCGAATCGCCCAGGATACGCTAGACATATGAGAGCCAACACAAGCGTATCGTTTGTGATACGCTGGAAGCGAACGGGTTAAAGAGTTTTCTACTTTGTCGTGAATAAAAACCAGAGTTATATATGGATAAAATCTCTTTTTGAAGAAGGCTTGAAAAAATTAAGATTTTATTAAAATATAAAAAACACCCACTATTATTTAGCACGAAATGATACTTTGAAAAATTAATGTTAAAAACAGAAAGATCAAAACGGACTTTTATTTTTCTTGATTTCCTACACTGTGACGAGATGAAATGGTCTTCAAAAGAGATAAAACAACTAACTATCACATATTATCTTTATTTTAGATGTTCAAACTAACATCCATAAGCTGCATTTTATATTTGAACACTTATTCATCCTTACGTTGTACACGTCTTAGCAAAGCGGTGGTACATTAACCAAGCATTCATCATACGTTTTTGAATGTTCTACAATATTGGTGGAAATGAAGCAGACACTTCTGCTAGAAGTATCCTTACAGAAGAAAGTTTTATTTGAGTCAGGTCAAGAGAACTTGCTGACTACTCTTCGAAACCACCATATCCGATTATCTGTCGCGAATATCTGCACGAAGTACTGCTTCGTTTGTGATTTGCTAAATTCATTATTGAGTCACACATTCCGTAAGTATAGCAACGGCCGGTTATGAAAAAAATTGGGCATTGCATCCTAAAGAATTTCTGAACGTCGTGTTGCCATTAACTCTTCCTCTAAAAGTACTGGCCCAATATAAGCCTGTTGTTGTAAATCCTTCATCAAACATTAAACGTAAGACGCATTTCATGTCGAACAGGACATATGGGAATTTCAGGTGCACCGCACTCGGTATCTTACTTAATGTGTATTCCATTCCTAAAAAAATAATGTATCATCATATCCATGTGTATCATCGCGCCATATAACATTACAGTAATGCCTGGTGAAGTGTTGGTCTTTAAGGAAGAGAAGTTAACTTTTTAAAGGTTAGGTTCTGAAGAAGACTTGACTATTTGAGAGGTCCCAGTTTTCACTCATTTCTCTTGTGATGCAGTTTGGGTATGTGAAGTAAGATTAAATCATCCAGTTAAACCTGCAGTCCTAAATTAACTTTTCTATCCGAAAGGAGTTAGCTTGCCATACAACCTGTCTCCCTCAAGGGTTTCACAAACTTTAGAGCAGTCTTTCGTGAAGAATATGGGTCATCAGGCAGACGCTTGTGTTGCAACAGTGCTACCAATTTGACCTTGATATTACAATATTCGTAAATCATAATCCTCTGTCAAAATTAAGTCTTAGAAATTATCTCCATGACCATAAGCTTTACCAGGCAAACGCGATCAGATATCTCTTTTATAGCTGTCTGAGTGGAACGTATCATATGTATTTGCATAATGCATAATAAATAACTCACAATAAGAGCTAGTTGCAATGAATGGATGTGTTCTGCGATTTAACATACACATTGACTACATTTCTTGTAAAGACAATCAGTACGATGATACAAAATATGAAATTTGAACCACAAATCTCAAGTTTTTAAATTAGATACGATCACTCTGTGTCACGATGGAACCTCATTTTTCTTTAAAATGATTAACACTTTCTCCTTTAATTTAAATTGCATGATGTTATAGGTTTAGAAATCGCAGAAACATGTGCTTTTAAGTCTTCCATTTTTACCATTAACCCGTTCGCTCCCAGCGTATCACAGGCGATACGATCCTATTGGTTCTTGTGTGCCCAGCGAATCACGGGTGATACGCTCCGTGAGTGTCTTCTACGGCCCAACGTATCAATAAACATACTGTTGATGAGATTATTTTATTTGATTTTCTATAAGGCGTTACAATAACGCAAAACTTATATAGATAACTTATTAGGAGTGTTGCTCTTTGTGATATGGGCTTGGATTTCACTTCTGGTTACCAGGAGGAGGGGAATTGTTATAAGCAAGTGTTGCGGGTTGGCTCTTTAAATATAATGACGTGATTTAAAGGGTCTCCTTGCTTTCGTTTTGATTTTTTCTTTCTTGCTTTTTGCTGAACGTTTTATTTGAATTGTTTAATATTACTATATGGCGTTAAAATCCCGCGAAATCATATAGATAGGTAATTTGGAGTGTTAAACTGGTTCCACGGGCTTGTATTTCACTTCGGGCTACCAGGAGGTGGGGGAACTAATTGTTAAAAGCACGTGTTTTGGCGCGGTTATTTATACGTAATGACATGATTTAAAGGATACACTTGCTTTCGGTTTGCTTTTTTCTTTCTTGATTGCTTCTTAGAAGTCCGAAGGAGAATTTAGGTCCCTTTATGGGTGTTAGGGCTTTTGGTAGCAGATGTTTTCAGCTGTTCGTTTCATTCGGTCAGTTTTTATTTGTAGCGACAGTCATGACCAAAAGAAAACGTTTAACTGATACTAAGATTTGCGAAATAATAAATGAATCTGACAGTAATGTTACCGAAAATAATCCAAATCTGTACATAGATATTAAAGTAAGAAAAGGGGGGGGGTAAGATATGCCCTATGCTTAAAGTCTTGCATGAAGCGTCAGAATATGTGTGTAAGACATATGACGTTTGACTATGCATTGATTTTTTATAGATATACCATACAGCAAAATAAGATTTATCTTTTATATCTATATATCCCATGTAAAGGTACATTAATAGTTACACCATGAAATTTATATAACATGTAAAAAAATATTTTTTATTTTCTGAAAAGTATGATTTTTTTATGTAATTCTATGTATAAAAATTAAATTTTCGATTAAATCTTTTTTTCTTCTATGGATATTAAGTTTAATGCATTTTAAATAATATATGTAAATACCAAAATATTTTAATAAATAGCCGATTTTAGGTTCATTTTTTTCACGAATTAGGCTTAATATCTAAAATCGTCTTGGTACAACGTGACACTTCGCGGTGAGAAGCCGCGGGCCCGGTGTAGGCCTTCTTTTTCTCCCTCCTGTAGCGAAAGGGCTAATGTTCCCAAGTTAGTTTTCCTCATTAAAATCGATGACTTCTACAATTTTATAATTTAATTTTTTCTGGAACCTGGGACTGCTTTTGTGATTGGACTGCTTACTTTGCAGTTTTATTCTAGGTGATGATATCAATGGTCTCTTCTAATAATGTATAGCCAATTTACTATAAACAGAAGCCATTTCCTCGACTATAGCGGCAGCCATAAGGAAGTAAAGCGGAGGGTAGGTTGAATTTATTTGGCATCTTGTTTATTTGTTACACACAAGCACGCACGCACGCACGCACGCACGCACGCATGCACGCACACACACATACACATCTCTCTCACTCTCTGTATATATATATATATATATATATATGTGGGTGGGTGGGTGTGTATAAATGTATGAGTGTGTCAAAAATCCCGGTTTTACTTTGGCTCCTATTACTGAGATTGAGATAATTTTTTTTCAGATTTCGCCGGGACTTCCTAATAAGGAAACATATATTACCTTTCTATTTTCTATGGTGGTATAAACATTCTATGAAAAAAATAATTTGCATTACAAATTTTTTTTTCCGAATAGGTTAAACTAGATACACGAGGAAGAAATAAGATGATTGGTTTTTGAACATTTCATACCACGCAATACAAGAAATAAAGGGTGGAGCAGGATGATGTTAGGAAACCAGAACTACAGGGAATAAACCAATAAAAGAGATAATGGAGAGGAAGGCTTAAAATTCAACTAAAGAAAGATGAGTGAGACCTGAGTACACAAATATTGGAAGAAACGTGGCTACGATGCAAAAGCTGGGGAAAAAATGTAATAATAGGATTATTTTTAAAAAGAGTTCGAAATGCTTAAGACAAAAACATCAAGCCATGCTATGATCATTAAATAAGATAGCTATCCTAGTCTAAGTAAAGAGCTGGTTCACAAAATAGTACTTTCGTCACATAAATTAAAGAAAAAAAAAATAAATTACTAAATTTATACTAAAATGAAAAATAAATATATTTGAAACAAATCCTTTTAAACAGCATTTTGAACATTTTTATTATTTTTTATATATCTTTTTTTGGCTTTGAATGTTATATTATATATTAAAAATGTTAAAGTAAAATGTTCAAAAGTGTATTTGGTTGAGGTATTTCTTAATTTTTTCTTATACGTTAATTTTGCTTCTAAAATTTCTTGTGATTTCTACAATACAAATTTATAATAAATACTCTCTACTTAGAAGAAACAAATGTTTTTCGCCTGAGAATGAGATCTATAAGTAGAAAATACCTGTGTTAAGACTTTAGTCTATTATATTCTTATACCATTATATTATTTATATCCCTAGACAAATTTATCGTATTAATACTGTGTTGATAAATATTCAGATCAAAAGCGAAATATCAGTTTTTACTGACTTCGAAATATTTTAGTCGAAATAAATATTAGAGGGAAATTTAAGACACACCACACAAACAATTGAGTTCAGAGTTCATTCAATTAAAAACTTATGAATTTAAAACGCTACAAATTCAATAAGATCAAAAAACATATTTCTAGCTCGAAGGTGAGACAGACAATTTTTTATCTTTAAAGGTTTTCTTTTTAAATATTTTCAATAGAAAAGAGATATTGCGAAAATGCAGTGTATAATTATGCTGTTTGAATAAAAAAATAATATTGCAAAGTACAATATATTTAAACGTTTGATCTATTTAATCCACAGAAGTGTTTAATTTCTATAATGTTAGTATTTTAAACTATATTTAGCACATGAAGAAAGTAGAACAAATATCAAGAGCCTTTTTAGTTATGTTACGCCTTGATACACAGTTATGTTTTTTTTTTTTTTTGTAAGTTTGTTGTTCTGTATTCCAGAAGTTTCAAAAATTTTATTATTCCAAAATGTATTTCTTAGAAATAATTCCCACTTTGTTGCTTATGAGTGCCTTTGAGGTAAAGTTTTACTGAAAAGTAAGTAAACAACTAATGTAACATTGAATTTCTAAGTAACGGAGTATAGATCTATTTCTTTATTTTGAGTAAATGTAAAACTGTTTCCTCATACAATATCATATCCAAAAAAGAAAAAAAAATAATGAAAACGCTGGTTCTTCTGCTTCAAGATTTATCTATTTATTTTTCTTGAATATTTGCCAACTTTAGTATTCGTATTTTTTTATTTACTGAAAAATATATAAATTGCTTCTGCTTGTTTTATTTCCTTCAAAACTTATTATTTATTGCAAAATGAGGCATATAACCTATATATATAAGAAAACGTTAAATATTTTGTGGAAAGACAAACATATTTGAGACCCATGTTAAATCGAATAAAATCCATGCCTGTTCAAAAACTTGCCTGAGTTCACAAAGTATAATTTTTTCTTTCTAATTTCTTTGAGAAAAGAAAATAGCCTTAACAGTTTTATGTCTTCTGCTGAAAGCTATTAACGTCATAAAATAATTCTTTCTTTTTAAAAACTCAGAGCAGGATTATATCGAATCAATTTTTTTTTCAAGATTCCTCTAAGACTTTAAAGGTGTTTAGTTTTAAAACGATCAGACTTTATTATTTTACTAGAGCATTATCTTTCTGAAAAACTTTACTTTTCTTTGGTTCCAGAAAATTTAATTATTAAAAAGTCTAGAGCATCTGGACATTTAGTATAAATTCAAAAGACACAAAGAAGATAAGAGACATAAAAAAAAGTATGATTTTGAAACCCTTCCCAATATTTGAATTTTGTATTGCCCTCAAACCTCTCTCTCTCTTTCTAAAAGTCAAAGGTTAGGTATATTTTACTTGAAATTCGGTATTTCGCGTGGAATACATTATCTTATAAGAGATGAAAAAAATAAAATATTTAATGGTTTTACTTCTACTCACATTATACGTCTGGGTTAAAACTATAAAAGTTTATTTCTTACATTTTATAGCGCAAGTTTGGATTGAAATTTTCTATACACATTTGTTTAGGAATGGCAGTACAATAATTTATTTATAATTTATAAAAATTAATTGATTAATGCTAAATTCTTAAAGAATTACATTTTACGCCAAGTTACTTGCCAAGTAGCCAAACAGTCTCTGAAACCAATACCAAGGGAAAAAAAATTAACTCTTAACATAAAGAAAAAATATTTAGCAGGGGCCAAAACGTATAGATCATGGGCTGCTGACGACTAGAAGAAAATAGATTTTAGTGAAGGAATTCTTTTATTTGTGCAGAGAAACATTTTTGCTTTAATCCAGATTGGTTTATTTCATATGAAAAGAAAATAATCATGCAAAGAAGGGTTAAAAAAATAATTCTAAAATAATTATTTTACATAAATTAATCTAATATTCACACTGATTATTGCTGATACTTTCTAAGAATTCAGTAAATAATAAAGTTAATTAAATATGAATCTATAAATTATTAAATTAAAATATCTAAATAAATACTGGTAATTTAAAAAATTATGACAAATTAAATTGTTGTATTTATCTAAAACTGCTATAGTGTATGATATATTTTAATCCATGATATTATTGAATGTATACACATCATCATAAAATTTCTTTGTCACCCTTTCGCTCGTAGAGTATCATATGCGATACGCTCAAGTTTTCTCTCTTGTGCCCAGCGAATTACATTTGATACGCTCTTTGAGAGTCTTCTATGGTCCAACCTATCAATAGAGGTACTCTTGATGAGATATTTTTATTTGATTTTTGTTAATGTCATTATATGGTGTAATAATAAAGAGAAATTTATGTTGATAGGTTGTTTGGAATGTTGACATTGGTGATATGGGCTTAGATTTCACTTCTGGCTACCAGGAGGGGGGAAATTGTAAAAGCACGTGTTGCGGCTCGGCTCTTTTAAAACAATGACATGATTTAAAGGGTACACTTGCTTTCGTTTTGCTTTTTTCTTTCTTGCTTGCTTCTTAGAAGTTCGAAGGAGAATTTACAGCCCTTTTGGGGGGTTAGGGCTTTTTGGTAGCAGATACTCTCATCTGCTCGTTTCATTCGTTCGGTTTTTATTTAAAGCGACAGTCATGACGAAAATGAAGTATTTATCTGATACGGATATTTGTAAAATAATAAAAGAATCTGATGGTAATGTTAGCAAAAACAATCCAAATCTTTACATAGCCATTAAATGAAAAAAAAAAAAAAAAGACGAAGATGTGCAGTTTGCTCAAAATCTTGCGTGAAGCTTCAAACGTTGACAAAATATATGTGTAAAACATGTGGCGTTGGAATATGCATTGATTTTTTTTTTTATAAATATACCATATAGCAAAATAAGATTTATTTTTTATATCTATATGTTCCATGTAATGGTACATCATTACACTATGAAATTTATGTAACAAATGTAAATATATTTTGTATTTTCTTAAAAGATATGATTGTTATATAATTATATAATGTAAAAACATAGAAATTTCGAACAAATCTTTTTTTTTCCTTTCTCATATACTAAGCTTAATGGATTTTAAATAATGTATGTAAATACCAAACTATTTTAATGAATAGCCTATTTTAGTGGCCTTTTTTTCACGAATTTGTCTTAATATCTAAAATCGTCTGGGCACAGCATGACACTCCGCGGTAAGAAGTCGCGCTCCCAGAAAAGGACTTCTTTTTCCTCCCTCCGATAGCGAAAGAAATAAGATTTATCTAGCTTTCAATTTTGAGTCTTTTGAAGAACAAGCTCCTGACAAATTACACAAGAAACTTAACAACACCGACATCAATTAGATCCCTCATTTCCTTCAATATTCAAAATTATTTCATTGTACCCTTACTATAATCTGTATGCTGTTAATCGAACTAAATTGTGTCAAATAGTACCGTTTGCACCACAACAACGCATGACAATATAAGCAGACAAACTTGGCTCGTCAGCGGGCAATAGGGAAATTTCATAACCATCAAGGGATCAATGTCTTATTAAAGCATTCTAATAGACAATTATTTTTTAGATGGAAATTAGTCGTCATCCGTAGGTAACTTTAAGTTGTGAACTTTAACAGATATGATTCAGTTTCACATTCTAATTAGGACTGAAACAACTGTCTTCTTTTTGTAATAATAACTCCTGACACTCCATGCATAAAAATATGATATTGAAGGAACTTCGGGAGCATCAGTAGGATGTATGCCTTCGTGAGTGAATAGAGGGTAAGACAGTGATCCATTTGTGTCCCCTCAGCGACTTTGAAAATCATCGAAAGAAATCTATCTCGATCCTAAGGAATGATAAGTTTATAAGTGGTATGTATATTAAATAACTGGTTGCCTGAAATGGAACGATTCTTCTTCGTTGCCATTCATGACATAGCATAACATATCAACTTAAGATGCAATAGATGACCAGGCAATAAAATTGTTTCCTCACACTGACATATATTCAAAGAAATCCTAAGGGACTGACCCGAGGTTTGTCGTCAAAATACAGTTATACATATTTGCAAAGGATTCTCGGATTGACCGATAATCACGTCTTTCAATCCGGATCAAATTTCTTTTGTATAAAATATTCCCTCAATTAATTCAAAGGGTGTATTCTTATTGAGTCCGATATTTCTTGTGATGATAGGATTTTTGAGGTCCTTCATTGCTTGTTTTTGTTTTTTCAGAAGAGTCAGTGTTATTTTTGAACAGATTTCGTGAAAGGCTCTGAATTTCTTTATGCTTCTTACCACTCTTATGTACAGTGCATATGTCTTACTCGTGAAGGCACAAAACCCATCTTGCAAATATCCCTGGGGCTGTTTGAAATTGATTAACCAACATAGAAAATTATGGTCTGTAACAACATTCAATGGCTTCCCTAAAAAGTACAGTCAAACTTTTTGCACTCTCCAAACAATAATAGGGCATCTGCTTTCATTCGTGGAATTGTTTATCTCGGCTTTTCAAAATATCCATGTGCAATGTCTTCTTCTAGTTGTAAAAATAAGTGAATTGATTGGATCACCAAAAATTTTGAATCCACTTACATCAGCTCTTGAAGTCCTTGAGCCTGAGTCTAGATTTCTTTGAAGAAACTGTGGTAATAGGAACAGAGTTTGGCAATAATAAACAGCTTATAGCTTTTATCTTATCCAAATGAGGTTGAATATTGATGTGAAAAAATAGGTGGCCTAATATTTGATTTCATAGATTACAAAATATGATTCGTATTAACTGGCAGTAATTCCAGCTTCTACGATGCGGCTTAGAACCCTATTTAACCTTTCAAGAAGTTCTTCAAAGGCTCTGGAAAACACCATAATGTTATATCTTCCATATTATTATTGTTCCAATACTAATGTTACATGTTCCTTATTGTTATTGTTCCTTCCTTAATGTGATAACTTCCTTACCAATAATAATATATCTTCTTTCTGTTATACCTTATAACAGAGGCGTTCATCTATTTCAAATGACATAGAAGATTGTTCATATTTAATTCAAGCGTTGTCGTATGCATTACATACACAAAAAGTAATAATTTTAACCTTCCAAGCATTTTACTATTTTGTGTAAAGCTATTGCTGAAACTATCTACTTACGCACAAGCCGACTGTGAAAATATTTCTTTTTTTCTTTACAACCATCTTCGATAAAACAGACTTTTCTATTCCTTCACACTTTTAAGACACTGGTGGATGACAATAACCCCATGGAGAAGAAATTATTATTATTACTGAAATCAATGCCTTTGTCTGTAATAGGTGATTGCTTGTTAAGAACCTTACGGAGCCGTTGGTCAAATTTTGTAAGACAGAGTGGGTTTCACAAATGAGCAATATAGTTTCTTATCGAAAATCATTATGTAACTGCACCACATTCCAATTATCTATCAATATATTAAATATTTAAAGGGGAAGGGAAATGAATTTGGCAAAAAACGATCAAAACGAACTTCAAAGCGTACCATTAAAGAGATAAAATACATTTAGACCCATCTCGGTGAGTTCAAGGCCATAGGGAATTATACGTATGATGGATATCTGAACCGGATAGGATTATACGTGCATAACCCATAAATGTACAGTTGTTCTGGGGTTAAGAAATCTGTTTTTCTACGATCAGATGTATCAATTTCAATTTATCAATAGCAGGTTCGTAAGTATACGGAAGAGAAAAATTAAGCACCCCTTAAGCAATCAAGTGTAAAACGGAGACTAATTTCCGTCCAAATATTTTAGGAGGACATTTCTTTCGACCTGCTACAGGTGTTTGAAAAAGGCATATTTTGGAGCAATATAGCTTCAATATGGTTCAGGTTGAAACCCTAAAGTCCTCTTAGCATGGACTGGATGGGCAAACCTTAATATGATTTCAAGTCATCAACAGTGAAGAATTTTCTTCTTCGACGTCCTTACTTCTGGGGAAAATCACAGTAACTAGCTTTCTTGTAGTGTTAGTTGAATGAAAAGCTTGAATGCCGATACCACGTCGGTGAATTAAAGTGAAATGTCAAGGTCATCCACAAGATAAACTCAGCGAAGTAGTTTGTGACGGTTTAGCTTTAGTCGGCTATGTCTCTCAAATATATTTTTGGTTCCATATGTTGATACAGAAAGATGATTTGGCACCCGTTGCAATAACGAGCCATGTTTTCTGATTGGCTTCAATAGAAAAAATTCATGTTTGTGTTTCGTGGTTCGTTAGAGGCCAGTTGCATTAGAATCAGATTCAAAAATTGGACTCTTTTACATGTGTAGAGTAAATGGGTTGGTGAATGGATCGTGACAAAATTCAGTCCACTTCTCTTCAAATTCCCACTTCTCTTCTGAGAGATGATAAATCTTCCTATATCCTTTAAACACAATGGCTTTGATAAAATGTAGTTGTTTTTCTACATTTTCGTTTTCGACGCTATTAAATGCAGCAACTCTTCTCGACCAATCGTCAAATTATGGTACCTAGATTTGCTTTTTTATTTATAGAAAACATCAGAATAACGTTACGTATATGATCACATACCTTTCAGCGTCTCTTTTGCTTTTTCGATGCACTGATGAGATTTCATTAAGTCTCCGTCTCCATGAATTATATACATAGATCAAGGAAGAAATTTTGATAGTATCCTTCATGAAGTGGGACATGTTTTCATACTTTCACATTTTTGATACGGACAGAATCTCGAAATGCCTTAAATAATTGATTGCGTGCTTTCACCACGCTCCTGTGTCATTCCTTTTAGCTCTACTTTGTTTCTTAACCTTTATTATCTAATGTAAACAAATGTTCAGGCAATTTCCGATTTGATTTAGTCCTATGATATATATATATATTCCCTTTTTCTGAATTCGTAATAATCCTGTCAAGAAAAGGTGCAGAATAATGTAACCCATTTATTATATTTAATGACTCGGCTATATGACCTATTTTTCAGTCTTATACATGATCTTCGCGAAACGAAAATGTATTTCTGATCTGTTGAATATGAAGTGTCGAAGCATGCGATTTGTATTAACTCCTTGATTATCTTCGATAAAGGTTTCTCGCATGTATGTAAAGAATAGATCCCGAATACACGAGGGTTATTTTTCAACCGACCACTTCTTAACTCAATGCGAGGTCCCAGGATGTAGCAGTTATTTTAAACGGAGCTTGCACTAAGATGTCGAGTAGATGTTAGATCAAATTAAACTAAAGACATAATTTAGTTATATCCGAACAACGTAATTTATTGACAAACGGAGAGCAGTTGCACTTGGCAGAGAACTCTCATAGGCAAATGTATACATTTATATATATTAGTGGTATGTTCAAGAACACCGCTCTAAAAATGTAAGAAATATTCTGGAAAGTGCTAAAAATGATACTGAAACTTAGAGAACAATGTAACGGAATTTTTACATAAACATTTTATTTTTTTATATATAGTTTGAGATTAGAGATATTTAAAGTTTTCCTCTCGATTTTTAGTTTGTTATATTTGTAATATTAAGCAATTGTCGATGGGATAATTACAACATCTACCCATTCAGGACCACAATCACGTGTTAGTAATTGCGCAATTCTCCCTTCACGGCCCATATTACCGTATTTGTGGCGGGTGTGTGCGAGCCAATGGGCCCATCATGACACTGGTGTGATTTCAAATTGGAACGTTTTATTTGAATTTTTAGCTATTTGGGGATTGCAGTCCGGTTTTTTTTTTTTTTTTTTTTCAAATATGTTTCCTCAGAGTGTTGACATTCAATTCTCGGTTTTGGCTCTGAGCGTTTTTTTTTTTCTTTCATTTTTTTTCTGTTGGATCAAGGAGATATCGAAATATATAAGTTTAGAAAGTTTTAAGTATTATTTAATTTTTTTATTTCATTTATTTTATATATTTTTTTTTTTGCATTCCGTTGTCTATATTTTAAATATTCATAAATTATAAAAAAAAATATTTATATTGTTGTTATTTTCGTAGCTATATATATATATATATCTTTATAAAGAATAATTTGGTGCCACGTTGTTTATCCGCGATGGATTCCTAAACTAATTAACCGATTTTAAAACAATTTTGCGAACTGTGTGCAGTTTGGTCCAGCTTGAGAGAAAGGATAGTTTTTATCTTAATATATAATCACGATATTTTTTATTGCAAATTTTTTGTTTAACTTGTGCTTTTAGGATCTGCCGATTGGCAACACTCAATTTCTTCAAAATGTTTGGCAACAAGAAATATTGTGTTTACAAAGCTTAAACTGTGTTTACAATAGTAACATTTCAAATGTTGGGATTTATTTGGATAGAAAATAATTTCAGTTAGGTATTTTTGATTTTATTAGTTAGCCTTATTATTTTTTTAAAGTTTATGGCTAATAGGAAAAATAGAAGTTCTGTTCGAAGATATATGTTTGAGGGAAACCGTCACATAAAAGATATGGATGTGAAGAACACTCATAGATGTGTTTCAACACCATTAAAGGAATCAAAACTTCAGTCTTATTCAAAACCAAATTATAATTTAGGGTTAAATCGAAGTTTGAGAGGGCCTGGCGCGCTTTAACTTTTTTTTTGGCGATAAATCGCCAACACTCCTGAAGAAAACCAATTTTATGGGAAAAAAAACAGTTTCCAAAAGGAACCCATTGAAAATTCAATTGCAGATTTTCTTTTACCATCCGCATAAAAAACATTTTAAACGTTTCACTGGCCGTTAACATTTTGAATGTTCAACGGATTTTCAAAAATCGCGGTACCTCTGCGATCAACAACGTTTGTATCCAATCCAGCGTAAAAAGGATAAACAAAGCGTCGAACCCCCTTTTTATAGATTCAGTAGGGTTACCAGAAAAGAATTGTTTGGCAACCATATTTGGCGATTTATCGCCAAAAAAAGTTAAGGCGCGCCAGGCCCTCTCAAACTTCGATTTAACCTAATTTAGAAATTAAATATGATAACATAGTAATTAATTTTAAAATTTTATATGGTTCAAAGTCGTGAATAAGGTGTCACTTAGATGATTGGCGACGAAACTTGGCGACTTCCTAGATAGGTTATTAAACTTGCGTGAATAATGCATTGAGTATTTTTAGGGTAACCATAACGAATCGCCTTTTTTAAATCATCATCGCCCCAAAGATTCGCCAATCTCCTTGGGGACACCTTATTCTAGTCTTTAACCTTTAAATGATTTTATTTCCTCATTTAATTGTCCTGAGTATTTTCAAAATGGTATAAAGTTTTTCGGAGAATCAGTATTTGGATTAGCATCTGATTTGTTACTAAATTTTGAAACTGTGAATATCCAATCTCCTTTTATACATCTCCAAAAGTGAACAAAATGCACAACATCAACCTGGCGTTTGGTTTTGAAATGAGAATTATTGGAAAGTGGAATTCTCCGGCAAAAAAAAAAAGCTGTGTTAAGGTATGAATTTAAACATTCCATCTAAGACTGCTTACAGTTGTCTCGAAAAAAAATGGAGAATGTTTCCAGTCATGTGGTACATGAAATTTTGATTGAAGTTGCCACTGATAATCACGAGAAAAATAATTTTGATGAATTGTTCAGTGCGGCGTGTCAGTCGATAGAACATGGCCACGAAGAGGACATTTGTCTTTGAATGGATGTGTTAGTGCCATATCTATAGATACTAGCAAAGTGCTAGATATTGAAATTATGTCAAAAAAGTTGATTATAGGACATTATGTCAAAACAAATCCTGAAGGTAGAATTACTCATAAGTGTATGAAACGTGGGATCATCCGGTGACACGACACCATCGGTATATATCGCATTTTTGAAATACCAGCTCACATGAAAAAATTGAAATATGCGAGTTTTTATGGAGATGGTCATTCAAATAGTTTTGTTTTCATTCGAAATATTTATGGTGAAAATAATGTCATAAAGTTTGAATGTATAAGACGCATTCAAAAGCGTATGAGTTCAAGGCTTTGAAATACTGGTAATATAATGGTACTGGTAAAGGATTACCCCACAACATAATGAATAATATTAAACCTCATTATATTAAACTATGCGATAAGCATTTACTAATTAAATGCTTGCATGGGAAAACAAAATATTCAAATGATAGTTTCAATTGTGTTTTGTGGAAATTTATACCGAAAGAAGTTTTCGTTGAGAGTTGCAAATTCTGCGATTAGATGCCTACTTGGCCGTCATACAATTTAATAAAGGGTTTATAGGTTTGCTTGATTTCTTGAATGCAGTTGATGTTCAAGTAGGATCAAATACATTGAAAGAGTTTTGCTCAACTTGATGAAGAGTTTATAACTGAATAAAGACGACATTCATCATGTAGTGAGGAAACTAACCGGAAAAAAAATGGATATAAAAAGAAAAGAAAATTTGCCCAAGATGAGGTTAATGAAGTTATAACACACAAATCTGGGAAATTTTAGCCTACACAGAGGTAATTTAATGAAAGGATACAATGACTTAAACTTTAAAAGCATTTTTCTCAAAACTGCTTTTTACGCATAATGTGTGCACTGTGACAATGATAACTGAAAATGTTATGAATATATTTGTTTGAAATTTTCTGAACCATATATCTATTTTGTTTTCTAGGGAATATAATCCAGTCATTCCTTGCTTTACTTTCACCAATGATATTAGTAAGTGCTTAAAACAATCGTTTTTATACCGAAGTGTCGATACACTTCGACTTATCATAAATATTCGCTTACAAATGCAAAATTTTCCATCGGCACAAATGTTTTCCGAATAATTGCTAGATATTGAAAACGCTAGAATAGAATTGCAACCAAATACGCAATGCCTTAAATTGCCAGAAAATTTATGCAATGTTGTTCAGGCAAAAAATGAATTAATTCAAAGTATTTTCCCAGACATACAGAAGGATCACTTGGATCATAACTGGCTCAGTATTCGGGCTATTTTGGCAGCCAAAAATGTAGATTTCGACAAAATTAACTTCTATATACAACAGTTGTTGCCAAATAATCTGGTGTCCTTTAAATCAATCGACACAGTAGTTAATGAAAACGAAAATGTATATTTCCTAATTGACTTTTTAAATATTCTGGACATGCCCGGAATGCCACCACATAATCTTCGGTTGAAGACTGGTTCACCTATTCATCTTTTGAATCCACCTCGATTATGCAATGGTACATGTTTGGTTACCAAAAATATCACCAGAAATATTCTTTAAGCAACCATTTTGACTGGAAGGCTTAGAGGAGAAGTGGTCCTGTTGCCACGTATGCAATGATACCGTCAGAATCTGTGACACCCTTCAAAAGACTTTAGTTTCCAATTCGGTTAGCTTCGGTTACTCAAGACCAAACAATGCTTATTTGCGGCTTAGTCTTGGAAAATACATGTTTTTCCAATGGGCAATTATATGTTGCTTGATCACATGCGGGATAACCATACAATTTATTTGTGTTATCAAGAGTCATGACTCAAAGCTAATTGGTTGTGCACCGATTAGCTTTGAATTAATTGAAAATTGAATATTTCTACAATACAAAATGATGAATCTAATTAATGAAAATAATAAATAATCTACACTACGTAACTTATTTAAAAAAAATTGTTGTATGTTATCAACCAAGAACTTTGTAAATTACTTATTTTTTAATTAATTATTTATTAAAAATTTTATTAAAAGCTATACTAGAATATGAGATGAATAAAATACAAAATTAAAAATTTTATATTTTTTGTGCTTAATATAAACTCCACGAAAATGTTCATCAATCGACTTAAAATTTTGGCTAAAGGTTCAAATCCCAATCCTTTGAGTTTTTACATCAGCTACAACGTTTTCGTCTTCATTCCTAAATAATAATTTGACAGTATTGAATAGTTTACTACGATATAATTCAAAGTATAACTTAGTCACAGTAAAGCGTAGCCGGGTCTACCAGTCTCTCTCTCTGTATATATATATATATATATATATATATATGTATGTATATTTCAAAGGGAATATATTTTCTTTCAAATTAGCAATTATTTTTAAATGTTACAAAAATATTGTTATCGTATATTTAGATTCAAGCAATGGCAATAGTCTGTAAATTTCTGAGTATTTAATCGCTGATATGATTTTATATGAATATTTATATGAAATTATGTTTAACGAGAAAAATTGCCTGGTCTAGTGGATGCATTACCTTTCTGCCTTCAGGACAGGTGGTATCTTTCATCAGCCTGTCTTGAATAGTTATTACATTACATTACACTACGGCTTATGAGCGGCTTTATAATGTGACATCTTCAATATTCCATTTTCTCTATTGTTAAATATAATTTAATTAGTTTCCTTTACTTAATGGGTATTATTTTATAATGTTCATTTCTAAATTTTGTTTTTCAGCATTTCTTTATCATTTATTTAATACTGTAATAATTTTCTTACTTTGTTTGAAGTCTATTATAATTCTAGTATTCTTTGATTTCTGCTAATTTTACTTAATGTAGTTTATAAGCATTTTTTATTTTTTGCTACTTACAATGTTTATGATAATTTTTCTATATATAATATGCACAGTTAATAATATGCTACTATAAGCATAATCAACCGCATTAGAATATTCTTCACGATTTCCATTGAAGCATTATTAACTTTCTGAACGTTTTGATAATCTTTCTAATTATCTTGGATTATGAAATCATCCTTCCTTCACTGGTTGCGAGGTACATTTCATTGCTGTTATCCGTTAATTGCTCGAAATATACTTCCTGCCCGCGATATTACTTCTGATAGGTTAGCTATTGTTAAAGGGATTAATCATAGCATAGATTCAGAGGGAAATTCCCAATTCTATGTAACATCTTGCCTATGTCCTCCCATGGGCTTACTTAAGTACATCTTTGACAAACAGTTTAGCAATCAATGACTTGCTGTGTCTGAGCCCAGTCACGTTTTCCTGGATGGGAAGAGCTTGGATCTATTACTAAATCCTCTTCAACTACACAATCTTGTGTGGATACAAAATATGTTAGGAGAAAGAAATATACGTAAGAAGTGGTAGGATTATTTTCTTAATAGAGATCAGTGCACCTGCTTTTCTTTATTTTTCAAAAGTAATAATGTGAGCGTGATTTGGCAGAATGGTTCTAAAGATAATTCTTGGTTTTATTAGCCAATAAGGGGTTATTGCTTTTCTGGATTACTTAATGCGTACCAGATCTCTTTTCAATTTTTATCGCGTGCTTC